>CAEMYA010000528.1:227580-244007 GCA_903131615.1 Diplodus sargus | reverse complement strand
CACACACACACACACACACACACACACACACACACACACACACACACACACACACACACACACACACACACACACACACACACACACACACACACACACACACACACCACTGTGAGAATATACACTGCAACAGAACTGAAGCGTGGCCTGTTAGGAGAGCAGGAGGGCAGAGCTCGAGCTACATTCCACTGTCCAACACTGGAATTGATCCTTCCTTAAGTTTCTGTGAAACTGCCTCTGAATATGTTAGACATATTGGATTCTTTCTTTATCATTTCATGCTGCAGAAAAGACACTTTAGGAAAACACTGTTTGAGTGCACCTACTGTACACACTAGTGCTGAAGCTGTAATATTTATTGCATTTTATTATGTAGTTTCTAACTTGATGGTTATCATGGTGACATTTTTTTGGGAGCCTGGTTATAGCAACACTTTATGGGAAATCGTGGCCTAGATTATATTATTTTTGTATCTGATGCTTAATTTATTATGTTTAGTTGAATTAACATATATGTGATGCTCTTTTAAGCTGTTTTATACTTCACATGGTTGCTGATAATTGTATAATGTGATGATATGTTGAATGAGTAATAAATATTTTACAGAGCACGATCAATTTGTACACTAATACAAGTCTCCGTTTTTCTTTCAATGGTGGTAAATAATGATGTTCAAGTTGAAATGGATGATAAAAAGTCATGCTATTATGGGTAACCAGCATTGGGGAAATAAGGTTACAGTTCAGGCGAACAGTTGTAATTACAAACAAATGCAAATGCACTTAATCCAGTCCATGTAAGTGACAGCATCCATTCTATCTACAGCTGGGCAGTCATATCACAACATGGATGTTGTATGTTGTACCTGACATGGCGGTGTCGGTACTGTACTTAGAATAGCATGTTGCTCCAGGACCATCATTGCATTTATAAGCTGTAACTTGCAAGTTTCCAGACCCCATGAACTCATGTCTTTTAAGGCATCATACAAAGATAGAGAGCCTCAGCTTCAACACAGTAAAAATAACCACCTATGAATTAAAACCACAAAATGTGATATTACAGCCTGTGAAAAGTATGAAAAATCAGCTTTGACATAAAAGAAAGTTTAAAGGCAATTTAAACTCTATCATGGTCACTGGATGTATTGTCAGAAGGTTGGATGACAAACTTAAGATTGTGGTATGTAACATGTAGTGACAGGGATATGACCACAACCTCACTGTGAGGAATCTATCCCAGCACCAATGGACAGTAAGCAAGGTGAAGTAAGATGTGCCACATTAATGTGTCTTTTCAACTTACGTTAAAGGGCCAATTCACTGTCCAAGTAAAGTACAGTATTCCATCACTCCGTCGTAGTTGTGTTCACTTCACGTAGAGGAAGTGGTAGCAATTTATTCCTTCCTCGGGAGTAGAAGTGTGTTATTCTATTCAAAAGTTGTGAGTTAGAGTGTGAGCTTGAACTGAATCATTTTCAAACTTGGTGAAAAGATTCTGCCCATCCAGTTTGTCCATCATAATACTCTATTATTACTTTGACCAATAATGTAATATTCATGTCAGCCTAAAAGAACTCTAGACTCAGTTGCAGCACTCATGTGTCATTTAAGATGTTCAATTTATTTCTATTTCATTGATTTTAATGACTGTCCAGCTTGTAGTTCTTCTTGAATCATGTTTATTAAGACAGGAAATGACAATATATACTTATTATTTACATTTGATTAAAAAAGAAATGCACAGCATGCATTGCTCTTTAAAACATTAATTAGGACATTAGTCAGCAGCTGTGCATGAGTGCGGCGGGTGTCTTTCAGCTGCTCCAGGTGAGTCTGAACCCTGAAGGCAGAGTGGCGTACTGTGCCTGGAAAACGATGTAGACTCGATGGGAGGAGGCTGTGAATGGAGCAATGTTGGTTTCCTAAACAAACAAAGAAGGGAGAAACTCATAACATACTTGTATATTAAAAATATAACTCATAGTCCTTATTGACTTTCCAGAGATATGTAATGTATGCTGCATATTAGTTGAGAAATACATAGAAAAAAACACAGTGTCTCTTTCATCTGAGTCATCTGTGTTTCCTTGTTTGATACAAGGACAGAATAGGGAGGTGCTGCCTTGGTTTATTCACTCCATGTAAATATATAGTACATTAAAGCTGTACAGCAAACATAACCATCTGAAGCAAATAATGGTTCTGTACTTTGCTCAAACTTCATTATGTGGATATGGGAAGCTGGGGATTAATAGACAACCCACCACTACCATCTGAGCCACATGACTCAAGGCAACATGCTTCTTCAGGGTGCCAGTAAGTATGCTTAACGGAGTTAATATAGTTAATGATCTCACTTGCCATTACTACTTGTCTTGCTGTCTCCATTACTGTTTCTATTATTTTGCATCATGCCACTGAGATTTACCACGGTATGTCTACACTCGGACGGGCCCTTGCAGACTTCACAGGTGCACACCTTGTAATTAGTCAACGGTCTGCTGTTGCCAGACCCCCTGGTAGGTTGTGTTATACAAAGCTCCGCCAAAATACTTTTCATTTTACAGACAAATGTGTGTTTCATTAGCTGCACATGTAGAGATAAGTTCCCCACCCCTGCGACTATCCTTGAGTGGGCCCCTGTTAAAAACATGTTTTATTTTTAAGGGTTGTCGGGGTGGGGGCGGTCTACAACATGTGTCTTAGAGGGTCTTATCAACAGGTTTTATCACCTTATTTATTACCTTTGTGATCAGATGACAAGTGGACAGCTCTTAGTACGTCTGTTCACACAGGCATTAAAATGCGTCTTGACAGACCACTTAGATCTCACTTCCCCGCTGACAGCAAATGCAACACGCACACCATGTCAAGACTGGTGGGACAGAATTGTAATTTGTAAATTTACCGACCAACACTTGCTGGGTAACACACATTTAATCAATTTTTTTTTTTCATTTTTTTTATTTTCATTTTTTTTTGTGGGAAACTGCGACCACTGCTACACATAAACACACACATCATTAGTGCTCGTGGCCCGTAACAATGCCAGGCCTGTCTGGGACACTGTCCATGGTCCTGCGCATTTGACTCTTCCTCATGACTCATTGTGGCAGAGTGCAGGATTTCAAAGTTACTGTAAAACGCCCACTCAGATTGATAGATAGACACAACTGGACTGTTAGGACAAAACAAGCTTTTCCCTTACAGCCAAATTATTATTTTTTTCAAATCACTTCATCAAACAGATTAATAAATTGTCAATTGTGAATACACGTTCACAGGACAACATGTTTTCTTACAGGCTTGCAAGCGAGTATACATGCTTTGATCTTTTGGCTTATCGATGAGCAAAATCCCAAACCATGCTCTTCAAGTCCAGACTGTGTGCGCGTTTATTTTCAACACTCAGTATGACCAGCCCCGACAGTCTCTCCTGTGCTATGGTGCTTCTCGGATATGTCTTAATTAGAGGCCATCCACACGGAAATGCTTTTCTGTGTAAACGCACATGTTTTGCATTGTTTTGGCCGATCATCCACATGGATCCTGAAAACGCACTTTTTTGAAACTGGGTCTCAGGGTGGAAAAATCAGAAAACCCTGCCCTTGCGTTCTCGTGTGGACAGCAAATCCCCATACTTTCTGTATGGATGATGCCATCGCCCCACCCCTCGACCTCTTGCCTCTGACCTCTGAACCCTGCAACGTCTCATAACAACAACAACAACAACAACAATGGCGGACTACTTCTTGTGTTCGTGCCACAGAAGATATTGAGCCTTTTTTTGCAACTTACTCGCCTTGTAGTTGAGTGTGAGTCGCAGCAGCAGTTCGACCTCATTAACGGTCCACACAAACGATTCTGGTTTCCTTGCACTAGCCATTTTCATCTTCTTCTTGTTGTGTTCAGTTTCTCCTTCTACTGTCTGTATTCTGTATGTTTTTATACAGTGCGCAAGCTTCATGAGCATGCTCCGTGTCTTCTTCTCTGTTTTTGGTAATTTTCAAGCGCCACCTATAGGCCTGGAATATGAACTACAGCGTGTCCGTTTGGACGCAAGTATTCTTGAAACGATGCCGAGGGGGGAAGGGGGGAAAAAAGATTGTTTTGGTACGTGTGGACATGGCCTTAGTTTAAGTTTTGAGAAGGATCTTTTGATGCTTGCGACAGTTACAGGTAGAGTAAGAAATAGTTTAATAGCCATGGCTACATCAGGCACACTTGGTAATATAGAGTGGTGCTTTATGAATAGAGTGTGTGCCGAATCTTGAGCTGGGCCAAGCTCAATTTCTTTTATGGTGGACACGAATGTACTTCTAAATGAAAGAACTTGTTTTGGAAGATCCGCAGACAAGTCATCTTTGTATTGGGCTGCTAAAGCACTTGCTGATGTATACAGTTCACCATTGGATTTTAACAAAAGTTCTTGTGGGCATAAAACTCAAACCTCCATTCTACCTCTTTCATGCCCTGAAACCTGTGTGTTTCCTGCACAATGGCAGTGTCTAGAGCTGCATAATATACTGACACTTTGAAGTGCTCCTTCATTTCATTGTCAACATACACATACATCAAACCAGTTGATTCGATCGATTACTTTCTTGAGTTACATACCGCTCCACAGTAAGGTCCAACAGGCTGGGAAGAGGTGTCTGGACCATCATACAACTTTAAGAAGTTGTTCTGGCAATCTCCAGGATCATCAATACTGATCTGAGCAAATGTGATGGTCACCACACGACCTCTGGGAGCCTTGATGTCCCATTCACAGTGGGTTCCATTTGGATAGCTTCCTGGGAAGTTGGGACTTGAGAATGAGCCGTGGTCTCCATACAGAGTGCCACCACAACCTAGTACACAAACATATTAAACAGGGCTCAGATTAAAGCTAAAAGCATGGCAGCATAAGCAAACCTGAAAACATGAACCTAGAAGTATTATGACAGTAAAAAAAATGGGAAAATTGGAAAAAGATCAACTATAACATTAACATCTACAACAACCAATTGTTGCATACTTCTCAAATTGGACTGACACATGCAAACTGTCTGTTTCTCTCTGCTGTTTTAAAAAAAATGTAATTGAACAGGGCTAAATGTTTTATCTTATATCAGCTATCATGGCCGATGTTAGCTAATGTCAGCTCTCCAATCAGTGTGATAGTGGATGTAGTTTTCAGAGAGAAACAGACTTTGGTTTAAGAGTTTCAGTGGAAGTTTATGAAGCCATTGCTGTATGCTAGGGTCGAAGTAAACCTTAGGTGCAGATATGCAAATCACACTCTCCTGGTCCATCCTCTTGTCTGCATCAAAGCGATGAAAAAAAGTTGAAACTGAAAACCAGGGACGCTGAAAAAACTGAAGATTGTCACAGCAAAACAGTTATTATATTTTTTACGCCACTGTTTTGTCTTTTGCTGGTTCCGGATTTTCTATGACAAATCTTTTTGAAAGACTAATAAAGCGGCAGGGTCTAATGAAAAACACTATAGTATTACATTATAGGACATTAAGTCTCCAGTGTGTTTGCCGCTCGGGGGGGGGGGGTGTCTGTCTCCAAGTCCCAGCATTATGTTAGCGTAATACTAAATTGCTGATATGCCTCTTAAAACTCCAGTGTCACTATGATATAATAATTAATTTGTTTTGGAATAAGGTATTATTCAGCTGTCCTGATAAATCCTGAGATCCTGTCTAAAGATAGTGATTTCAGAAGCTAAAAGTTTGATTCTATTTTCTTTGGAGAGTTTATAACTACAGCTTTTAGTTTTCTCTCTCAAATGTGCCATGATATATGTAACAGTGACATTACTGCGCTCATGGAAATGTTTAAAATAACTGAAAGCAGCTTCTCAAATCATAAAATCAGAGCGTCTGCATGATGTGAACCCCCCTGTGTAGATGCATCTTACTGTCTGAATAATGCACTTATTTAAATAGCAGGAAACAGACGAGAGCTGTCGCTTTCTGCTGCCTCAACATAGCAATCTGCCAATTGTGCGCCTCACCACACCTCATTTTAAGACCAGATCGAGGGCGCGCGAGATGGAGCCCATTGTGTTTTCCCTGCTGTGCAGAGAGTATGGAGCAGGGGAGCAGTCAGAGAGACAGTGTCCTGGAGGACGCTGTGCTGCCTGGCCAGGGTCTAATTACCCAAAGTTCAGGTGCTCTGGCTTGAGAGACAAAGGCCAGTAAGAAGCTGGGACCAGATCTGTGATCCAAGGGTAGACCTCATGCAAAAGCTGTTGGCAGATATATGAAAGACCATCGAATGCTCAGCTGCAACTCAACACCGCTGTTATCTGTTAGATATGTGACTCCAGGCTGCTCCACATGTGCCTCCAAATCCTGAGGCTGTATTCTTGCAGCCTTAGGATTTGGCTGTGGCTGTTCACTCGCTGGCAATAAAATGCTACAACTCACTTACAACTGTGTTCGGTCATTTCACTAAGATGTGGTTTAATCGTCGTTTGTATGGTTTATTCTACATTATAGGTGGTCCAAATCACCCTCCTTGTGACTGATTTGGTATGCTGTTGTCACATGGTTACAGGTTCACTGAAATTAAATCAAACAAATGTGTGTAAACACAGATTTATGAATAAAAGTGACCCTGTTACCACTCAGCAGTGAGGGTTGGTCCTGTGGTTATAGTGGGCTGATAGTTAGATTGGTTAAAGGTTCACTTTCATTTATAAAACCGTGTTGATATATGTAAACATTTGCTTAACGGGACATGGTTTAAAATAATTTGTATTTACAATGCAGCTCATACCATGGGTGGATGATGTCCATGTGGCCTCAAAGCCATCTCGGGCATTGGAGAA
This sequence comes from Diplodus sargus, assembly GCA_903131615.1. NCBI lineage: Eukaryota > Metazoa > Chordata > Actinopteri > Spariformes > Sparidae > Diplodus > Diplodus sargus. The sequence goes on along the minus strand of CAEMYA010000528.1, from coordinate 237,175 downwards.
GTCACTCTTGAAGTGTAAGTAGAGCAGATTGGATTGTGGGAAGACGGGGCTGGGCAGGGTGCTGCCACAGAACTTACCAATCAGTGGGGAGTCTGCTGTACTGCCATTACGGATCTGAGAAACAGCAGAGAGGTCACAGCTAGGTAACCGACACACATTTAAAATGAATAAAGACTCGCTATTTGGTTTGGGGCTGTTTTACCTGGTTTGGACCCTTTTTTCCTTATGAAGGGAGCTCTTAAAGCTGCTGTAAGCGTTGCCTTCTATTCAGCTGACTCCTGTCTGTTTTGCAGATAGCAATTCCCTCCTTCTTCCCTACATCACCTCACTTGCGCAAGTCTTTTTAAAAAAAGATTGGGGCAGATTGCTGTGTCTCTTTCTTTTCTTCAAGAGTTTTTCATTACTTGGTCTGTTTGGAAGTATAAGCTGTCACCAGGAGTGCTGGCATTGGTAGCTTTCCCTTTTCCGCCATTGCCGGTGTGGGTACCAGCACAGGAGGATTCTGCTCTCAGTGTTTCCCCAGGCATTAAAGACCATCCCTTTATGTACTTTTCTATCCTGACTGGATAAAGTGGGTGAGGATAATGAAACATTGAATTGGTCTTTTACTAAATGAACTTGGTGAGGAGAGAAAACTCTATAAGAGTTATTACTGTTAGAATATAAAGCTATTTGACACTTGTTTTAATAGGAAAACACTTACAGCAGCTTTAACTTGAGAGCATTATAACAATAGTTTACTTCAAAATTGTGACAAAGTATCAAAGTGTGTCTCTACATGTGTGCTGGTTGTTTCACCTCCAGGTAGTCAAATTGACAGTTGCTGTGGATTTCCACATCAAAACTGTTGAAGAAGAAGGAGATGATGCTATTCTGTGGTGCTTCTAGGATAATAGTGCAGTCCATGTTGTGGGGGTAGATGTCAGGCCAGCCAGGACTCTTCAGATAGCCATATTCCTGTTCGTAGGTTCTGCTACAACCTGGAAAGCCGCCACCACCACAGTTAGAGTGCTTATCTGCAACCAAGCTCCAACACTACCCTATCACAGTTTCAAAACCTCTTGAGCAATTTTCATCTGTGAGGGAAAAAGAGTCGATGGAGATTGTGTGTGTGTTCCTGTGGATCACGCAGATAAACAGAGACACTGTCTCTGGAATGAGATGTTAAATTTTGTCTAATCCTGCGAGAAGCACAAATTGAATTCTCTTTATCTCCATTGTTTTGGGATGTAAGCAGTCCTCTCAGCACCTATCCAAATCGTATATCTCAAAACCTAGAAAATCAAACCCCACCTATCTGCATAGGGCAGCTGTGGCCAGGGGTGCAGCCAGCGTTGTTAACAGAGGGTCGCTGGTTCGATTCCCCTGGTCTGCATGTCAAAGTTTCCTTGGGCAAAATACTAAACCCCAAACGGCTCTTGATGTGCTGGTCGGCACCTTGCATGGCAGCCACCACCATCAGTGTATGAATGTATGTATGAATTACCAGTGTTTCCTCTACATACATTTAGGAGTGGCGGCCCGCCATTCCTAAATCCTAGCCACCGCTCCTTCAAATTTCTCTTTTTTAAATTTTTTTTTTTTTTTTTTTAATTGTCGCAAATACACCACCGCTCCGCCACTCCTGAAAAAAAAATCCTAGAGGAAACACTGATTACTGTCAGTTGTTTTGGACAAAAGCGTCTGCTAAATGTAAATCATGCATTATAAATCTGCATGGATAGATACCAATAGAGGGAAAATCAAAGAACATTTTTCTGTAATTGATTATTTAAGAGGTCCACAAATTTCATGGAATTGAAACGAATTTGATATTTCACTGAAATGACCCTCCAATTACCACAATCATTACCTCAAAGAATATTTCCCCAGAGTGATTTATTCATTTTCCAATAAGTAGTTAATAAATAGCTGGAGATTCCTTTCTAGGACACTTGCAATTGCGTTCTGCTGATCATGCAATTTTCATTTCATCAGTGGTCTGCTGAGGGGAAGTTAGACAGAAAGTAGCTGATAAATCAAATTCCATGATCAGCAGACCTTAACCAGAAACCAGTGGAAAGTTTCTGTAAAAGTATATACAAAATTAACAGCTATTTATTTACTGATTGATGGGAAATAGCAGAAAAATATTACTATATAATATTAGGGTAACTTTAAATACACTCATGGTAATTATTGTGGTAATATTGGGGGTTAATAAAAAAACAAACAAAAAAAAGAAAGTTAAATATGTTGCCTGGTAATTACCACTCACTCACCCCGACATTTCTGGACCTGTAAAATTAAGTGTTCAAATTTGTTGACCTCACCTTTCATAAAATCCCCCACAATAGTGATTTTTTTGATTACATATAAATTTGCCATCTAAGCCATTAAAGGGTACATAAACAGATTGTGTTTTCATAGTGGTTATTAATTAACTATTATACATACAAGTAATTCATTTCAAATTGATTATCTTGTTTCCTATAATAATCAAACATTTTGGTTATATAAAGCAACATTATGTTTCTTTTACTTTCAAAATGATTGTGATGGTACAGTGTCTTGTAAAAGGGTGAATGGTGTCACAGCCACTCCAGCCCCATCACATGCCCTATGTAACTTCAGTGAGTGTGTAGGATCATAGGGGTGTAAAAATTAACTGATATGTATCAGAAATGGGTTTTAAAGTTACAGATACAACTACACCGCTATGCAGACCTCTGGATTGATCTAAATGTACAGTTTTTAAGTTATGAATCAGCTCAGTGAAGCTGCTATGCTGCCATTTCACCACAGCATCTTTGAACTATCGTAAAAGTTCAGAGGTCAGCGTGGGACTCTCTCTCGAGATGCAGCACAGAAATTTTAGCATATTGCTGCCAAGGAAAGAAAAGCACCATGTCTGACAATGCTGACAAGATTTATAATGCAAACCTGTGCAGACAACCAGGATGCTAGTAAAGTTAGCAATAGCAAGAACATGCAACAAAAACACAGAGATAAAACACTTTTTCCAGCCATAACTTAGCCACAACTCAGCTGGTCTAAGGTAATCACAGCATCTAAGGATATTTTATTTCTAAGGACCTATGACCTGTCTGCTTTGGAACATGTTGCTATTCTTAGCTATATTTTGTGACTGCAGGTAATACTGCTCAACGATAAGTGTCATTGTCTACTGAAAGAATGACTGTATTCAACTGTACTGCACACTGTTCACTGTCTACTGACAATTGCTGCAAGTGCACAGTGTTAAGTTAATGTCGTACCTAAAAAATGAATCATCCCTGAATCATGTTGTAGCCCATCTGTCTAGATAGGTATTGAATCATCTCATAAGGGACAGATGCACACCTCTACAGTGTTACATACATGTTTGCTTCAACATACAAGTTTTCAAGGCATAACATTGTTATGATTTACTGACTTTTGTTTGGAGTTAGCACCTATTATAAGCACCTACTTATCTTGCACTACCTACCACTTCTTCCTCGGCCATCCTGTGCAATTATCCTGTGCAATAATAACACTATTTTATTTTTTTACTTATTCATCATCCCCTATGTGGGATGAATAAAAGTCTAAAGTCTAAGTCTATTACGTCTGACAAATTGTTACAGATGTGGGGGGTGCCAAATCGAACAAAATGTCAATTTCTACATAATGCTGCTTTAAGTTATACACATTGACTCAACATGATAGATACATTGGATGTGATACTTCACATTGAGCTTATGTTGTAGAATTAGATGGATAACTTAATGAAAACACGAATATAACAGACACATTTTTTTGTGAGTGTAGGTTGCACTGATTTCCCAATAAGTTGTGCTGACTCGGCTAGATTGGCAGCCAGTTACTGGTGCATATGAGCTGGAGATTCCCTAGATTCATATATTTTCTCTTCTCTTCTCAACCAAACTTGCACACAAATACACACACATTTTAAGTCCTATGTTATTTAATGTAAAAAAAAAAAATAGACTACCTGCGCAGAATACTGGTGCTTCATCTTGTGACAGCTGTACTACAGGTGTTGTGCCTGAACGCGTTCATGAACGATCGTTCATTGAATGGCCAAACGTGAATGGCCGAACGTGAACTGAACGTACTGTATTCTGCTTGATGAATGTTATTGTGAACGCGTTCTTTCTGGCGTTTGTCAACGGCGCGTTCTCCCACTTTAACCTCTTTTAAGACTGTGCCAGATTTCCATAGAGCCTTCCAGGCGAAAACCGGCTAAAACACACAGTGAACAGGCCTTAATGTATAGTGGAAAAACACCAAATCTGGCTGTTGTGTATAAAAAGGACGCTGGACGAGAGGTTTGTGCAACTCGCTTTACTTTCGATCAAAGCAAAACTTAACTATTTCAGACAGAACACTGCCAGCACCAGCCTCCACAGTGTTGCACCGCGCATGTGTCATCAACATGCTAAGCATGGAGACAAAAACAAATGAAGGCTTCACATCTGTTTTTTTATTGTGATATATCTAAAAAGTTTTGGAGTGATGTTATATCTCATTTTTTGGATGCTGCTAACTCTGTCCATTCTCTTACCCTTAAACATGTTATTTGCTATGATAACCCAGAAGATAATGCTCTTGAACACATGATGAACTTTGTTATCCTATGCAAAATGTTTTATTCACAAACTAAAATTTGCAAAATATCTACCTAAATTTGCTCCTTTTCTCCTGGAACTGAGCTCTCTGCTTAAATCTCTGATTTTGTTAAATAACAAAAAAAGTAATATCTTACTGAGTCATTATGAAAAGTTTTTGCCTGAAGCCACCGTCTGAACTAGCTATTTATCTATTATTTTATTTTTCCCTTTCTTCTTCTTTTTTGAAATTATTTATTTATTTATTTATTTACTTACTTATTTATGTATTATTTTATTTTCAATTTGTACTCTATCCTGTACCGCAAACCTGAAACGGTACATTGAACTAAAGCACCCGGCGAGCCTTTCAAGGTAAGTGCAAGTGAATAAAAAATCAAAAGACACGGCAACAGCGAGCCAAAACAGATCCTCTACCACCCAAATCACATTAACAGTGTACAGTAGCAGCTCCGCTGTCTTCATCTCCCAGCCGCAGCTTGACAACCTGGTTTTGCAGTATATTGTTGGAGACCTGCAGCTTCAGTGTTAAAACTGATCAAATAATTGCTGTCTGTGGTTCTTTATGGGCTGTGGCAATCATTTAGAAAAATAATAGCTCGAATCAACATATTGAAAAAAAAAAAGAACTATGAACTAGTTAATTTTTGTAACTGTGACCTTAGTTCAAAATGTTGAATTATTAACTATGAACTGAACTAGTTCATCTTAAAATTTGTGAACTGAACATTGAACTAGTTCATGTAGAAAGTGAACTTTCCCAACACTGACAGGTACCTACTGGTGATCTGATGGGTGAAGCTCAAGCCATTTCCTGCCATGAAGGAATCAGATTTGAAGTGAACAAGGATGGTTCTGCTGTAGCTATAAAAGTCTGGTGGATGTCCATCTGATGCACAGAACCTATGTGACTGCCCATAGTCTCCCTGAAAAACACACAAATCACCCTATTAACAATGGATATTACAATACTGGAGGTGTGCTTGATGTATTTACTGAGAAATCTGTCAAATTCAACCTCTCTAGTGGGTGTTCTCACACAAAACATGTCCAAACCAACTATCTGGCATTTGTGCATTTAGTTTGCCTTGTTTAGTCCTGTGTGAAAGCTGTCAATCGAATTCTGGTGCTGATTAAACAACTGGACCAAGTCTCACCTTTTAAGGTGATCTCTCTCTTTCTAAGCAGTGTATACAGTATATGCACTATTTATGCACATCATTTGGTAACCATTGTCTGGTATGCATGTCAGCATATAAATATTAGTGTTAAAACAGGAATTGTTACTTTGGCAGTGACTAAAATGTTCTCTAAATGGTCTGTGTGATACTAGGAAAGTGAAGTGCCACATTACTACATGTGGGTCCATATAGTGCTGATGATACTGTATCAGCAATGGCTCTATCTTAGCAAATTCTTTATGAGGAAGAAAGATTTGTGCTGTTGAAACCAATGTACATACAGATGTATATTTCTGTTTACATTTGTCTACTTTTGTTAACTATGCAGAACATATGAGAAGTGCTGCTAAGTGTCTGGCATGGTTTTAATAAGTTCTTTAAGACTCTTATTGAGAGATTTGAACACATTTTTTAGAATGAATCACATAAAATGCATAAAAACTGCTGTTTGCATTTGTGTATCAGTATGTTAATCATGGAAATCAAAAATACATTTTCCGAAATATTGCACTTTCTTATAGTACTTAGATGCTGGCCCTCCTATACGACGACAATACCAGCAGTGGCCCCAAGTTAATTTGAGTTTGAGACCCCTGGTCTAACTGCATTTTGCTATGGGGATGTGTATTTGTATGTGGAAGATGACCAAGTCCATGACAGAACTGTCCCACACGGAGTGGCAAACAAAAAGTTAAATGACATTGTCATGAAAGTAAGCAAAAGCTATTTTTTCTCGCTACTTTCACCAAGCGCTTGCTCAATTGTGAAAATGTACTTATCAGTGTGGTCTAGTTCTGCTCCATTTGCAAAGTGTCACAAGATAACTTTTGTTGTAAATTGGCGCAATATAAATACTTGACAGTGAAGCAATTTGCTACTCTGGGATGGCTCCAAACTGATACAAATCATAGAAAGCCTCCTGACTGCAAACATGCGAAACTAGCATGGTTGCTGCATGGCCCAGGGCAGGAGGGCTCCACACCTGCTATCTGCTGCTGTGCCACCAGACTACAGATCAACTTCTTTCCTCAGGCTGTGAGACTCCTCAATATTCATCCTCAACACTCCACCATGAAAATGTTTTCCTGTTTAGTATGAAGGGACTATAATTTGCATTGTGTTTTCCAGAAGTTTTGTTGCCAAATATAACTGCACTTTTTGATTTGTGTAAACTCACCACAGGCCAATCCTTTATCTCTAGGAAGTTAGCATCACAGCTTTGGCTAGGCTGGAGGACAAAGCTCTGGACTGAAACTTTGATGGTTTCCTGCAGCGGAGCATCCAGGATCCAGCGGCAGGAGGTGTAAGGAGGGTAGGCATTGGGAAATGAAGGTGAGGTCAGGGTCTGAATGGTGGTTGTGGTATTTAGAATCCCGCCGCAAACCACTGAAGGAGGGAAGACACATAGAAATGCTTGTAACTGTACAGTTCAATCATGATCTTGCAGGTTTAAGCCAGGTCTTATCAAATGAAGCATAGACATTTTCAAGGTCTCCATAATTTTCCAATGATTTCAAGGAATCAAAAGACATGTTCTATTTATAACTCATACTGTTTTCCCAAGAAAATGAACTTTGTTATCTGAGATACTAAAATAATTAAATTGTGATTTTGAAATAAAAAGGGGCTAGCTTGGCTTTTCTCTGTGTCCGCTCAATGCCTGTAATCTGAGTACATTTTTATGGAAAGTCGAATGGCATTAACAAATAAGACGAGTGAAAGTAGTGGAACCCAGGTAACACCTGGCAGGTCATAATGTCATTCTTTGCAGTGTTTTAACTAAAAGTTTATTGTTTACTGTTTACTGTTTACTTTCTATATTTAGTTTTATACCTTTTTCTCTACTTGTAAGCTGCTGGAAATCCAATTTCCTTGTGGGAGTCAACCCAAAAGGATCAATAAAGAGAAGTCTAAGTCTAAGTTTCCTTCTTGTGGTGTTTTGGTCTTGGCCAAGACACACCACTCATAGGCTTGTCTGACCTGGTCTCAACATGTGTCCTGTTTGAGGACACATTTGAGATCTGATCACTCAGACCACATTCAGAAGTGTTCTGGGCTGCATATGACAAACTTACTTTAGCAGTGTGAATGAGTATTGATGCTTTTTTGTAAAGTCTGCATTAAATGAAAAGTGAAAGTTACAATGCTGCTTGTTGCTAAAGTGCATCTTACCTGCCAACACTTAGTAGCTGTTTGAACACACTGTTTAAACTGATTTAACCATTTATACCAAATTTATGAAAGACAACATTTTATTGACAGTAAACATGTCCGATTTAAAAAATACAGTAAACAATTAGCAATATTAGCTACTTTTTGATACCCACGGAGAAAGTCCCCATAGAACAAAATCACCCAATTTTGAGAGTTGGGACACTCTGTGAAAAGCTGTCCAAGCTGTTTGTTTGGTTGTTTTTTTTCCGGACTATTTGGGCCTTATTGTTAATTCTTCAAACATTATATATAACGGTATTTCTTTATTTGTACAAAAGAAAACAAATAATTTGTTTGCCCCATTAACATTACGTTTGTAGAGCACAGAAGTGTGATCCAATCACAAGTGATGACTCGAGACTAGGGCTGCAAAGATTAGTCGACAATAAAAATTTGTCGACGCGAAATTTCTGTGTTGACACGTCGTATTTATTGTTGTTATTATCATTATTATCATCATCATCATCTTTTTTTTTTTTTTAAAGATCTGAGTCGGAGCAAATCGCTTTAGCACCGCGAATAGAATGCGCACCACAGAAGAAGTCAGTTCCGCAGAAGAAGAAGCAGAAGCAGCAGCAGCAGCAGAATATGAATGATGGCGGAACATGTTGAGGAGAGCAGGAAAGCCAAACAATCCGTGTATCATTCGTTCCTTTCATATTCAATTGAGATTCCAAAATCGAAAAATGAAAAAACGGTTTGTTATTTCCTTATTCGTTTATGAATGTGATACCAAAAAACAAATAACGGTTCATTTTTTTGCATTTTCCATTTATTGCTCAGATCAAAAATTGGAAATGAAATAACGGACCACGGAAGGATTTTGATTTTGATATTTAATTTGTCCGATTTGTGTGAACCGGAAGTTATTGTCTTTCTTCTTGTGTTGCACCTGGAAGTTTAACGTCAGCCTTCACAACCTGGATACATGGAGGGGAAAGCGACCGCGGCAGTCGGCACAAGGTGGGCAGCAGCGGAACCAACCACCAGCAGCAGCAGACACGGACACGGAGGTAATGCCGGTCCGAAAGAGCTGCAAACAGAACCAAACATCGGACACCTCAAATGCCACAAGCCCGTGCGTAGTAACTGTGCGAGGAGAGTGGAGGTGATCTGCAGACTGTGACCAGTGATTACAACGGATATTATGGAGCCAGAACAGTGACATTAAAATTTGGCATCCAAAAAAAAAATTGGCATTGAAAACAAAACCAGTATTGAAAAAGGAAACATTGGCATTGAAACATTTGTATTGAAAGCAGTTGTATTGGCATTGAAACAAGTTTTGGCACTGAAAAAAGAAACTAGTTAAAATAATTAAAATCTGAAAATCTTATTATTTTATTTCATTGGGATTTATTTTATTTTTTTTCAATGACAATCTTTAGATTTTTTCTTCATGTCACTTTTTTTTCAGTGACAGATTTTTTTTACAATGTCAGTTTTTTTTCAGTGTCACTAATTTTCAGTTTCAACTTTCTGTCACTGTTTTGGCGTCGAGAGGGAGGGGCCTGAGGGGAGGGGCAAGTAGAGCGTGGTTTGCATATCATTAGAGAAGGTAACGGCTGCAGCCTGCGGGAAGGCGGA
>CAEMYA010000528.1:178696-222820 GCA_903131615.1 Diplodus sargus | reverse complement strand
TAGCTTTTGGGGTGATATTTGGAGCATGTTAAGATGTTTAAAACACAGTGTAAAGTTGTTACCCCACGATGTTAGCTGTCAATGCTAACTCTCCGTTCAAGGAGCCCTGTAAGGGGTGGACCAAAGGTGTTCGCGTTTTCGGTACTGGCAAGTCAAGGGTAGCTTGAGCAATAAAGCTGATGTTGAAATTGACCAAAGTTCTCCTTTAAATCTCTGATTATGTTAAATAACAAAAAAAAGTAATACCTTACTGAGTCATTATGATACGTTTTTCCCTGAAGCCACTGTATGAACTATCCATTAATTTATTATTTTATTTTTCCCTTTCTTCTTCTTTTAAATTTTTTTTTATTATTATTTATTCACTTATTTATGTATTTTTTTATTTTATATTTTTTATTTGTACTCCATCCTGCACCACAAACCTGAAACGGCACATTGAACTAAAGCACCCGACGAGCCTTTCAAGGTCTCTGCAAGTGAATAAAAAATCAAAAGACACAGCAACAGCGAGCCAAAACAGATCCTCTACCCCTCAGATCACATTGACGGTGTACATTAGCAGCTCCACTGTATTCATCTCCCAGCCGCAGCTGGACAACGTGGTTTGGCAGTATACTGTGGGAGAGCTGCAGCTTCAGTGTTAAAACTGATAAAATGATAGCTGTCTGTGGTTCTATATGGGCTGTGGCAATAATTTTGAAAAATAATAGCTCGCATCAACATATTGAAAAAAAAGAACTATGAACTAGTTCATTTTTGGAACTGTGAACTTCGTTCAAATTTTTGAATTATGAACTATGAAGTGAACTAGTTCATTTTAAAATTTGTGAACCGAACTTTGAACTAGTTCATGTAGAAAGTGAACTTTCCCAACAATGATGAGGACACCTCACGTGTTACACCACGCAGCGACACAAACAACAATGGAGGGAGGAGAGAGATTTGTAGCTGGAAATACAGTCATTATTTGGAGTTATTAAAAAATAAAAATAAATAAGAAAAAGGCTGGGGCACAGAATCTAAACTCTACTCTGTAGTAGCCTACAAACCTACAAGCAAATCAAACTGAAACGGATTTGCGTTTGCATTGGCTAACCCTGAGACATATTCATCCATTAGTCTTTAACAAAAAAGTGATTTATTAAAATTCATAGTTATTAAAAATGCAACAGATCTCAAATGACAACAACAAGTGCTGCCCCATGTATCATCAGACAAGAGGCCAGCTGGAGACGAGCTCTTTGAATACATTCATTGGTTAATAATGTGTACAGACGTGAAGGGTGGCCAGTAAAATGAATTATCAAGAAAATTTGCAAATAAGAGATTTCTGTGTGACAGCAACAATATCAGTAATAATTCATGTGTAGGATATTAAATCAGTACAAAACAGTAATGATAGAAATTGGATAAAACACTGAATACTAAACCTCCACTTAATGCAATGATTTATGATTTAACACAATAATAATTCATTTGTAAGATATGTAATCAATTAAAAACTGTAATAATTAGCATCAATTAATCCAATTGATATATTAAAAATCCAGTTGTGTTTCAAAATATTATGTTTTCAAATGCATGTTTCATGAGCTTTTAATTTGCTCTGAGAATATGAAGGTAAAACCAAAGTCGAAACAGAGGCTGCCAATAATCGTGACTAATCGAAAAAATAGTCGATAGATTAGTCAACAACCAAAATAATCGTTAGTTGCAGCCCTACTCGAGACTTGATGTGATTGGATTACTCAGGTTTGTTGTTGACACTAAATGTCAATGCCTTTTCAAATAATAATAATAGAGAACACACACGGTAACAATGAAACAGATGTGTTTCATGTTTTAAAAATAAGCTATCTTTCTCACCATCTTTACTGTCTCAGAGTAACACAATTGTGTATGCAGCAATTACAGTGCAGTGTGTGTGTGTGTGTGTGTGTGTGTGTGTGTGTGAAAGAGTACAAAATGTCTTACTTGGCACAGCTCTGTATGTAGCATTGAAGCCTCGTCTCTGAACTGAGCTATCGGTGACAAACTGTATAGTCAGTAAGTTTCCAGTTGATACAAAATAGGAAGGGATGGAGTTTCCACAAAATGTCCCAACCAGAGGGAAATTGGCATTGTCACCATCAAACACCTGATGGAAATACACATACATTATGAACAATTACAGAACAAGAAAATCCATTAATGTCAGATAAGCGTCATAAGGTAAAGCAAATTCTAATCATCATTAGTTTGTTAGTTATCATTAGTTGACAACCTACAAATGAAAGCATAATGTATCTGCTGCTTACATAGCACTGATGTTGTCACAAGATCATTTAACATAATCTCATGTTGTACAGGTTATCTTTTCCTCAATACCTGGTCAACTCCTGGTGTTTTTGTGAATAAACACAAAGTTTGACATTCATTATGACTATCAAATAAATACCATGGTGTCAGAGGTGGGATATTTCTCGCCGTGACCATGTTTGTCAGAAAATTTGTCAGAGCTGGTGGGAACGGTGAAGCTACTATTGTATTAAACCTGCACTGGAAAAATGGCAAACTGAATCAGACCTCAAGACCCATTGTCTTCAATGACAATGTGGCAGAGGACCTTTTGTATGTTCAAGAGTGAATATGAGATATTCCTCACTGCCTCACACAGAGATAAGCTTAGTTATGAGTGATCGAGCCTGTGGATGAGCCCACAGAATGGGTCTACAACATGGTTGCTGCACATAAAAAAAAGACTTTGCATCTGCATAGACCCAAGGAATATTTAAGGGCATTGAACAGGATGCTTTTGACAAACTCAAAACATTGTGTCACAAGTACTTCACCACAATGATGTGCAAAAACCAGTGATTCTCGTCTGTGCTGCATCCCAGCATTGCTAGCAGTTGCCTGTTTCCAACAAAGAAAAGCCTGTGGGGTATGCTTCACACACACTGACCTAGACAGGGACTGGACACACGCAGACAGAGGAGGAGTTACAGACAGTGGTCTGTGCTTGCTACAAGTACAATGGTTACATCTATGGCAAACCTGTTGTGGTTGAAACCAACCACCAGCGTTCCATTACAATCCACAACAAGCTATTTAATGCAGTTGCAGCAGCCAGCAAAAATCTCATGAGATCAAAAACACAAAACGTAATCTTAGGTTGTTCAGGCTGTTTCACTTAACATGTCCATCTGGTTGACTCGTTTCTGTGAATAAAGTTAAACATTCATCATGTCTCCCAATCAATTAATTAACACTTATGATCAATCTTTTGGACATTGCACATAGTTGCTTGTGAGTTGTTGCAACAACATGACACAGCATAGCTATGTTGTGTGAAGGTCAGGATTCAATTCAGATTGATCTAATGAGAGAAAAGTCATATTTATATTTCAGTGGCTGTAGGCTCTTTACTTTGACATAGTCATAGCGGCAAGTAGAAGAGCTTTCAAGCTCAAAGGAATTGAAGGTCAGGTTGACAGCCTTGTTGACTGGCATCTCAATGATCCACAGGCAGTCCATCCGGGGCTCATACTTCTCATCCAAGTTTGGATCTGGAGAACCAAACATGCCCATGGGCATGGACAGATAGCCACCACATCCCTGTGCTGGACCTGCAGGCAATTCAGAAACAAACACTTATTAACCACATCTTAAAACATATGCATTATAGCATGGGCAACTTCAGGCTGGCTTGTCTGGGAGGATCAAACATATTATGTGCAGCACCACAGATCTGCATACACAGGAAGATTGTGAGCTTTCGGAAGTCAAATGTATGTTTATGGAAATATATACAGTGTAATTATCAGTTTATAAATCCCCTTTTGCTTTTCTCCCCTAATTATCTCCACAAATGTATTCATTTGTGTATTTCTTTTTACATTTCTTTATGCATTTCTTTCACAGTTATGCAAATGAGGGGGGTGTCAATCAAAGTGTGTCACGGGGTAAGTTTTTCAATAGCAGAACATCAACATTAGAATGTATAAAAGCTAAAACTACGTTCTATTTACTGCAAGTAAATAAATGGCTTTATAGACATTTTTACAACTGAAAAGAACACAGACACATGTTAAAATGGTTTTCACCATTATCTTGCCAGCAGAGCTGAACTGTTCAACACATGGAACTCGTAACGCGACATACTGTATATGTAACCATTTGCGTATGTTACATCCCAGACATGCAAGGTCCAAGGGGCTTCACCTGACCTACACACACAAAATAAGTAATTAGGCTGTGAGTTAGTTAAGCCACAGGGACAGAAGCAGAGGGAGCGACAGTGTTAAAGTTCTGAGCTCACCAGGGCCGGTAAGTGGCATCGGTAGTATAAATGCTAGGGGCGCCATCCATCCAAGGGGTGCCACAAATGAAGGAAGGGGAAAAAAAATATTTTACCTTTTACTTTACCACGTTCACCACTACTATTTTACCACCATTATTCCTAAAACTTGCAAGAAAGCCTACAACAACATAACCACTTAACCAATTAAATAACTCTTATTTTCTAAGTTTCCTGCAGCATCAAACTGACACATTTATGTCATTAACTGCTACCAGTTATACATTTTTGTATGACATCTGAGACAAGTAAGTCAACTGACCCATCCTGCCATCCCAAAGCATTTGACAGTGCAGATGACTTCAACACAACTCAATCTAAATAACTAATCTCAAAATTGCCCATATTTGTGACTTAACCTCTGTTCAACTGAAGTTAAATTTTCTCTCTGATATTGTTTCTTATGTTATTTTAACTTTCAAGATGCATTACAATACATTTATTTACACTATAGTCTTCAGAAGTTACTTGTGGGGAGCAGGCCCCAGCCCCTAGCAAGGCTAGGACATATGATCTTAGTGTTTCTAAACTGTTGTATGGTATAGCTGGATCTGCTCCAAGGCCATAATTGCAACTGAGCAGTCACAGTTTTGTAATGTCATTGCTTAGCGATTTTAGGAAAAAACTGAAAAATAGACACATGGGAAGAAGTTATCATTTCAAAGGCATAGTAAATGATCTGCAAGTGTCTATTTCAACACAAACCATAATTTACGCATTTTTGTTATCTAAACCTAGCCAAGCAGCAACAGAAAACTGAAAAACAGAAATAACTGAACTTAGAAATAAAAATAACAACAGCGTAATGTAATGTGGAAGCCTTGAGGAACAAGTGGAGGAATTTTATGTTCTGGTGATCCATCTCGTTTGATCTTAATTGTGTACTCTCCTGTGTTTATGACTTAAGAACTGTTGGGATTTTAAATTTTTTTACCCTGATAGTCTTTCTCCCAAAAAATTATTCGTATCAATATATTACAACTGGAGAGGTGAGAGTCCTGTTCTAAGCCCCTTGAGCGACAATGGCTTGGATAAAGTGCAGACGTTGTTGAAATGATGGTTCAGGGAGCAACTTTATGTTGTTTTAGGAGCAACACCAACATGACAATATCAGATCAACGGTACAGAGAATTAGGTGCTTTTTCTGTTTGTAAACGTCCCAGTCAGGCATATGCACTATACAAAAGCAACGGCTGAGTGTATCTGCCTTCAACAAAAAAGTTTGGCATGGAACACTGCAGTAAGACAAAGAGGAATGTTGAGGATGAGATGGAGAGCTTGCTAAAGAACAGGTGTGTAGGAGAAAGAGCAAGACCTGGAGGAGGATGTGGACAAAGAAGACAAGGACTATATTTATCAAAAAAGATTTGAGCATCATTAGTTGAATATGTTCTAAACACTGTCAGCAGATACACCACTGAGGCTGAGTTGAACCACACTAAAGTTAGAAGAAAAAGGAGAAACATAATTGGCAACAGAGCTATTTTTAGTGTCCCAGGACAACGCAGGTAACATCATAGTGTGTGCTGCAATCACACAGACTGGGTTCCTCCATTGCTGTACAATGGGAGGTCCTTACAGTGTTTCCTCTAGGTTTTTTTTAAGGAGTGGCGGAGCCCCCCCTTCCACCAAATCAAAGTCAATCAAAAAATTGTTTACCCTTTTTTTTTTTTACCGCAACATAGGCTACGGTTCACGTCATGATAACTTCTGTATCTAACCACCTATTCAAACTTCCTCAGTCCATAGTTGTCTTTGTTTGATAACCTACTTCATGAGACTTTTGGTTAAGTAACCATGGACAGCTCCTACACAGGATCGTTCTGCTGTGTCGTCGTCGCCGCCGTCGTCACCCCCCGCCACCCGCGACACAGGGCCCCGCACGTTACGGCGCAGATGTCCTGAATGATCATCAGTGTTGATTATTTATAAGCCCAGCGGACTGAGACACTCAGTTTTATTTCTTTTCCACTAGCACTCGAGCGCGACGTCCGACACGAGAATCAAACCCGCTAATTTTAAAAACACACCGGCAACAGCGACCACTGATCTGTAGCCTACTGAGACGGTTGTTATTCTGTCACCTGATTTAAAACACGCTGTGGTCCGTCATCGAGGTGCAGACGAGGTGCAAAGAGTAGATACTGAGCAAGATAGTTATCTGTAGATTACCTTACTCGAGAGTATCCGACCCAGTGCAGGACTCTGCTGTGATGGTGGAGACATGCCGAGGTGGTGTTTTTGCGATAATTAAAAAATAAATAAATAAATAAATAAAATAAAAAAAGAGACATTTGAAGGAGCAGCTGCTAAGATTTAGGAATGGCGGGCTGCCACTCCTAAATTAATGTAGAGGAAACACTGCCTTACATTACAGCCAACATAATCACATGTGTAGACAGACCCCACAACATCATCACAGCAGAGTACCAAATGGGTGCAGAGCAGATGAGATACATTTTCATCTGGGACAATGTAGCTTTCCACACGCAGCTAATTTGTCAGTCTATGTTTATTGCATTTATTGCAGAATATTGTTTTTATTGCAAGCATGAGCTATTACCAAATGGAAATAGCTTCTCTATCCTAAACTAGCATCACAAATACATTAGCATTGACCCACCGAGTGTCTCACTGTAAGTCGCCCTCCAGCCAATCCCACTCACTGATGAATCTGTCCTGAAAACGATCAACAGCTGGTTGCTGGAGGAGCGGAGATTGGGCGGGAGCACTGTACCACAGAATTTCCCAAGCAAAGGCGCCAAAGTGTCCTGTCCATCGTACACTGCCACATAATCATAGCGACAGGAAGAAGATGCTTCAAGGTGGAAGCTGTTGAATCTGTAGAGAGAGAAAAGAAGAACATGAAGAGCTAAAGGAAAGATTACATATTAGAGCTAGTTCTCTAGCTTTTTAAATCTCTTTCAAACCAACATTCAGTTACAGATAACTGAGAGGACTACCACCAGTTGGTACTGTGGCCAAATGGAAACTCTCAAACCAATAGAGCTTAAAGATGTTTCAGATTATATTCCAAGCCTCAGGTATGTTTTCATCAAGTGACAAGCAAGGCTGTGTTCAGTTAGATCTGGGTATATTTTAAATCAAGTCTGTCCACTCGCTCTTCCTCCTACCCTCTTTGCCCTCCCGTTTCCTCCTTCGCAGCTCATATTTGTATAGATACCATTGTAATTTGCAGTGTCCAAATGCCAGTGTAGAAATATCAGTTTAGAAATACCATTGTAAAAACGTGTTCAAAAAGAGTTTAATAATGTTTCTTATTGTCCCAAGAGTTGTATTTCACCAGAATGAAAGTAATTATTGTGACACAAGGTGTGAAAATTACCCCCTCTTTATATTTTCAAAGGTATGTCTCAGATGCAGTTCAAGTAATCCAAAAAGTTCCACATTTTAGTGCTGCCGTCTAATAAACGTGTAGGTGCAGTCAGCGCAATCTTACTTGAGATCCACCACTCTGTCTGCTTGAACCATGATGTGGTAGGTACAGTTGATGTTGTGGTGGTAGTTGGTTATGGAGTGTGCAGGACTGCTCACTGTACCCATAGAGCTGTTGAAGAAACCACCACATGCTGCACACAGACACACAGACACAGACACACACACACACACAGACACAGACACAGACACACACACACACACACACACACACACACACACACACACACACACAGACAGAACATTATGATAACAAATTTGCTTTATTGCATGGCCTCCTATCTTGTTCTGAGTGATTCTAATTGACAACAGCTGAAGACTTTTCTGGGCCCATTTTAATAGGGCTTGTTTGATACACCCATTGGACTCAGCCAGAAACACTAAAATGGGAAAGTCTAAGGACCCCAGCACTGTCTCCAATTCAGGAAAATCCCTTGGAGCCATTTCAAAGCAGTTACAGGCCCAAAGATCAACTGTACAAACAGCTGTCTCTAAGTATAAAGTGCATGGCACAGTTGTGTCACTGCCACAATTAGTGAGAAAACACCAACTATCAACTGAGGCTGAGAGAAAACTGGTCAGGATGGTCAAGAGTCAACCAAAAACAACCAAAAGTCAAATCTGCAATACGTAGGGCTGCTTGCTTGCTAGTGGATCTGGTGCTCTAAAGAAGTTGAATAGAACAGTTTCTTCAGGAAAACCTAAAATCCTCAGCTAAACAGTACCTCTTGGGTGAAGCTGGGTGTGTCAACAAAACAAAAATGCCAAACAAACATCTAAAGGGTGAGTAAATACAACTTTACTCCTAACTCTGCGCAATGTTTTTCCACCTACCTTGACCGCTCCATATGGCATGGTAATGAGGGTTCTGTGACATGTGATGGTATCACACTCAGTGCTCGCTGCAGTTGTTCAAGATTCAACTTGACTTTTGGGACAACCTCTTTGTTTTACATAGCAGACCCATTTACTCTCTATTTTCAAATCACCAAGCCTCTTGTAGTTTGGATCACAGTTGATTCCTTCTACCAGGCTTGTAGCGGCCTTAGTGAGATAAGTGAGCTGACCTTCCATCCCCACTCCACACATACAAACAATACACTTTGCTCTTCAGCCATCGTTTAGGCTCACCCTATTTTCTATAAGGTGTGTCTACTCATTAAGCCTGTTACAGGCCCACCCTTCATTCTTAGGCCAGGTCTCCTCATTTACAAATAGATTGACATGTCAATTGTATTGCAAAAAGTAAGGAGGAAAAAAATAAACAAAAAGTTAATTCTAACTGCCTGACTCCTATTTTCTTTTCAGTTTTTCTAAATCTCACTTTTCATTGTCAGGTTATCGTTCCTTGACATCTAACAGGATTGATTCTTTAGATTGTTCGATTGCTTAATTTATTGAATGCGTACTTTTGTTAATTAGAATAGCTATTCACAGTCTTTACTTACGAAAGACGCCGTATTCTGCCATGAAGCCATTGTCCGCCATCGAATAGTCAGAGTAGAAGTGGAGTAACATGGGGCCAAAGGTGGTGAAGGGTCCTGGGATGCTTGAACCACACACAGTAGCAACAGGAGGGCCACTAGTGGCCAGGCTGTATATCTTCAGCCCATCATACTGACAGGTGGAGTGTGCTAGACAACAGACAGACGGGACATTTGGATCATTCTATAACAACTCACCCAGAAATTTAGAGTTTTTCCCAGTTCATTTCATGGATATTTTCTTTTTTCTTGAGCAAAAACAACAAAACAAGTAAAAACTTCAGTTAAATTCAAAGGATCTTCCAAATCTTACAGCTGTATGTTCAAAGTTTTTGAATTTTTACAAAAGTTCTTTGTAACAACCCCCCCCCCCCAAAAAAAAAAAACCCTAAGGATAATTTGCTACATGGTTTCATTTAATAAACATTCTCAGACTGTTTACCAGTCTTGGATTTTTAAGAATAAATATCTTCAAGTTTTCACTTTGTTGCAACCAAATTTTGACACTGCTTGGTATTAGATCTTAGGTTTTGGTAGTACATTATTAATCATACAGATAAAAAAAAAGAGTTAATGAGGATATAGAACCTCAATGCCTTCGACCAAGGGACCATCTGTCTAAAAAGGTTCTATACAATTTCTGCGACAAAGACCCTTTTCATCAATAAAAGGGTGCTAAAATGAGCTTTGGGTTTGTTTTTTAAAACAAACAACACTATATACGTAAATGCATAGCTCGATAAAACTAAGGGAACACTTTAATTACAAATCAGATCTTGAAGAATGAAATATTCCAGTTCAAAATCTTTACTGATGTACATTGTATTATTTGTTGAAAATAAAATGATGTAACAACTGTCAATGGATACCAAAATCATCTACCCATTGAGGGATGAAATCTTATCCCTGCAATTCATAATGTGATTCAGTAGCGTGTATGGCCCCCGCGTGCCTGTATGCACTCCTGACAACGTCTGGGCATGTTCCTGATGAGGTGTGCAGGCGTATTTCCTCCCAGACCTGGATCAGTGCATCAGTGAGCTTCTGGACAGGCTGTGGAGGTACTTGGCGGCGTCAGTTGAACTGATACATAATAGGTGCTTAATTGGATTTAAGACAGGGTAATTAGAGGGCCAGGCAATCGCATTAAGGACTTTGTCATCCAGGAACTGCCTACACACTCTGGCCACATGAGGCCAGGGCCCACTGCACCAGTGTAACGTCTGACAATCTCTCTGAGGTTTTCATCCAGGTACCGGACAGCAGTCAGGGTACCGTAGGCCATGACATGGAGGTATGTGTGACCTTCCAAGAATTAGTGTTGTGTCGGTCGCGAACGTGTCGTTCAAAAGAACGAATCGTTTGAGTGAACGAAGTGAACGGAATCACTTGAGGAACTGATTCGTTCCTTTCTCAGTTCAGTTGAGCTCAGCAGCGAGCATGCCGGCCGGGAGTGGAACTGCCGAAAGTGATTCTCCTCAGCACGTCGTTCGCGAACGACTGATTCACGTCCTCAGCACGTCGTTCGCGAACGACTGATTCACGGTGCTGAGGACATGAATCTCGTTCGCGTACTGTGCTGAGAGTGGCGCTGTGTCAGTCACTCACTCACTCAGGACAGAGGAGGTGATTCTCGTTCAGTAGTACTGCTAAAATTAGCGCTGTGTTGCTAATATCCGTGTAGCATCTTGTTAAGTGATTTTACTGTGCACAGAGGACACTTTCATCATGTAATAGTTTTAGTGCATGTATACCACTCAAAGCAGCGCTGCGTCTCCTGCGAATGATTGTGTACTATAGTCCATGAACGCACCATCCCTCAGTAAGTGAACGTGAACCTCCGGGCTCAATCATGAACTGAATGACAGATCGTTTGGCTGTTTATCAGTTCAGGGAGTTGGAGAGCACTGAACGATTCGGTGAACGAATCTTTTGAACGAATCATTTTAATGAACTGATTCTAGAGATTCAGTACAGTAAAAAGAACTGCCGTTCCCATCACTACCAAGAATATGCATCCCTAGACCATCACTGACTAACCGCCAAACCATTTGTGCGTTACGGTGTTTCCAGACTCTTTCATGCCTGCCACAAGTGCTCAGTGTGAACCTGCTCTCATCTCTAAAGTGACAATGGCGCCAACGGCGGACCAGCCAATTCTGGTGTTCTCTCACAAATGCCGATAGAGTACAGTGCACAGTGTTGGTGAGCACACCCTCATGGAGTCTGTTTCTGACAGTATGGTCAGAAACATGCACACCAGTAGCTTGCTGGAGGTAGTTTTTTAAGGGCTCTGGCAGTGCTCCTCAGGTTTCTCCTCGCACAAAGGAGAAGATGCCGGTCATGCTGATGGGTTGATGCCCTTTTTACGGCCCTGTCCAGCTTTCATGTGTAACGACCGGTCTCCTGGTATCTGCTCCATGCTCTAGTGACTGTGCTGGGAGACACAGCAACTCTTCTAGCGATATGCCATCCTGGAGGAGCTGGACTAGCTATGCAACCTGATTAGGCTTTAGGCATTGCCTCATGCTACCAGTAATGAAAAGGACGCTACCAGAACATGCAACTCCAGAAGAATCAGTCAGGAAGGATAAGGAGAGAACAATTGTCCGTGACCAACACATGCAAAACCATTCCCTTTTTGGTGGGTCATTTTGCTTTTGCCTCTCCATTGCACCTGTTGTCACTTTCAAATTGCACCAAAGCAGGTGAAACTGATTCACAACCACTTGTGCTTCCTAAACGGAAAGATTGATATCCGTGGTTTAACTAACTGGGTGTTATACTGTAATGATTAAGTCCTTCCTTAATTTTTTTGAGCAGTGTATATTAATATGACACAGAATCGGCATTTACTGGAAAGAAAGTGAAAACTAGAGTTGATATCAATTTTTTTTAAATCAAATATTCTTCATTTGGGTGAATACATAATTACTTGTATTAGGATTGTAACATTTTGACGATGTGTTACAAATTATCCTTTGGGTTAATACGATGTGAACCATGTAAAAACGGATAAACCATTTGGGAGACTTAGAATACATATACAAAGAATTGCAAAAATGATTAATAAAGATTTTGCTGAAAGGGCAGTTTTTAATAATTTAATAGTTTTTACATGATTTTGTTCTTTCAAGAAAAACACGACATGAAGTAGGAAGGCCATGGTGAGTTGGCATAAACAAATAAGTGACTGTTGGGTATCATAAAGCAAAAAGAATAAACCATTTACATTCAAAAGTGCCAAAAGGGAGACACGCCAAGACTCCTGTACATATATTGCCAATGCTTAAACTTGCCTTCTATTTGAAAGACCTGAAAGGTCAGGACAACCAGAGTCTGTTCTCCTGCTTCTATTGTGTAGTTGCAGTCGGAGCGGGCAGGGTAGTGGGCTGGATAATTTGGAGAAATCAAACGACCAACGGGATCCGTAAAGGTTGCGCCACACCCTGATGAATAGAAAACATCAGATTGTTGTCAACTGTTTGTTGTGATTATATCCAGTCGCAAAAGGACCTTTATTAAGTAGGACATCTTCTACACTCTAATGGAAGAAACGATTAATTATGAACAATCACAGGTATGTGATATGCAAGACTACAGGGTTTAAGATTCAAACATTGTTACAGTCAGTCTGTATGGTATGTCTATTGTGCCATGAGTCCCACAGTCTGCCTGGTACTTACTGGTGCTGAAGGAAGCTGAGAAACCTCTTCCTGTGGCTTCAGTGGCCTGGAATCGGCTTGTGATGATGTTACGTGGTGCAATGATGGGGTCTGGGGCCACCGAACCACAGCCTGTTGATAGCAGATCCTCAGTATTCTGGGTCTGACCTGACCACACCTGCAGGAAAAGGGAACCTGTTTCAATTGTTGTGAAATGGATAGTATTTTACACTGTACACATCTGAAAAAGTTGATGGCAACTTACCACATTGCCTGTCTAAAACTACAGTAAGAGGCAACTGTGCATTATAAGGACCAAAATAACTGCCTAGTCGCCCAGCATCGACTTATACTAACTAGGGCTGGGTGATGCAGCCTGGAAATAATAATGCAACAATTTTAGACTACACATATCTCAATATTATGAATTCTATTCAAAAGCACTCCATAGATGAACAGGGGAACACAATCAAATATCACAGTATGTTTAACTAAATTCCTCAGTATCCACATTGCAACAATGACTATGGTACTTGGTTGTATAATGACTAAGTCAGTAAAGGTAAAGTATTGGAACGAGTAGAGCAGCCTGCTAAGTTTCTAAAATGACATCACTGCGGCCTTTATAACCAAGGAAGACAATACTATCACGATATAACGATATCCAAATTCTAAGAAGATATACAATACAATGCCAATACAACATACTTTATTGACTCATTGGAGAATATTTTCTATGGGCTCAGTGCCGGTTTGACAGTTATCAAACTAATAATAGACTTTAATTGTATTTATGTGTGTTCATTGTATGCACCTACAAGTGTCCTATTACATAAACAATACAATATCGATGTATATCCCCACCCTAACAACCCATTGATAAATGAGGGACAAAACCATTATGGCGTTAGCCTATTTTCCAGAAGGCTCCTCTGATTTATACTTGTGTTTTCAGATTTTGAGCTTGTCTGTCCGGTTAGCCTTACTTTCCCACCTTACAGGGTGTTCATGACCACTGAGAAAGAAGTTATGTTTTCCCCCGCATCATTTGTTTGTTGGTTGATTTGTCATCATGATTACAAAAAAAACGACTGAACATGTGTCGTGGAAATTCTCCTTGTGAGGTAGAGAGTTGCTAAGTCTCCGAAGAACTTCAGATTTCAGCGTAATGAACCAGATCTCGTTTATTCACGCAGCGTGGAGAAGAAGGCAAGAGCGTTCTTCTTACAAACTCTAACATGATTTCTGTTTAAATACAGTCAGTGTGAGGAGGTTGCCTCCGGTTACGACAGTCATAAAACACAGTTTCTTTACATTACAATGAGTCTTTGATGTTGGGTGAATCCTGTCCTCTCAGGACAGTGACCCTTTGATGCAATAACACATAAACAGCAAATGGCATTTTATCTAAATTGTATCTTTCCATGTGGGAGAAGTGTTGTCACCTGTGGCTTCTTTTAACACTTCATGTAAATGTCATTCTCTACTCTTCCTGTCCTTAAGCACATTTGATCAGTGAGACAGTAAGACTATGTAATTTCTTACACATGCTACCTGGATATTCAAAGAAAGAGAAGAAACAGAACCGGAATCAGAGCTAAGCTCACTCAACTTGGATTTCATGCTATTCCTCTACCAAGCCTTCTTCTATGTAATGTCTGGTCACCACAAAATAAAGTGGATGAGGTGTTATTCAGACCGACTCTTATCTGTGCGCATATTTCACAGAGACATGGCTCACCCCTAACATCCTGGATCAAGTTGTTGACAGGATGGGCAAACCTTGCTCAGAGTAAACAGAACACAGGTCTCTGTTAAGTGGAGAGGTGGCAGGCTCTGTGTTTACATAACTAATGCTTGGATCCCAAATGCAGTCAAAGTGGAAGGACAATGTCCACAAGATGTTCACCAAAAATCCACAGCAGAAATTGTGTGCTGTTATTAGCACCCATTCGAAGCGCTGCATCATAGGCAACAGGACGTGTTTCAGTTTATTGAAGACGTTCCACTTTCATACAAGATGCTTCTTCAGATCTTACTAAGTGGAGTTTGTCGGCTTTAAACTCTGTGACCTTGCAGAGTCCTTAAGACACACCTGAGCTTTGAGTTTCACAGTCGTTACGGCCGTTCGTGGGTGGTTGACCCAACCGGCCTTCATGTAGGTTGCTAGGGCTAAGTGAGGCCATGTGTAAATGGTTGTTAAGCTGTCTTGGGAGGGAACTCAATACTGCATTGTAAGTGGGTGATAAGTAATGTCTTAGGCCACCTCCTCTGTTCAAAGACGGCTGTTCTAGATTGACATAAGCCCTTTTCACATAGAGACGCCATATTATCGCCGCAGCCAGTGGCTGTGTAATTCACACAGAAAGCCGCCACTGTGGCTCCTAAAGAGGCGTGATGGTGCTTTTTAAAGGTGTTTCCCCGGTGTTCTTCAGTCAATCTAAACATGTACCTGCTGACTGTTTATAATCATATGGATGGTAATGTGTAGTGATTGAGATACTGACCCACCAAACATCCTGGAAAGTGACGAAGTTACGTTTTTTGCTCTAAATTACATAATTACATCACCATCAGTAAACTGGACACTGTCTGACTCACTCACTCACGGGGAGGGAGGCTGTTTTCTGGGGGAAAGTTCCCTGAACCGTTGCGGTGATTTATTTTCGTCACAAACACTCGGTGAGTTAAAGTTTTTTGCCGGTGACAGACATTGTTTTTCGGGCAGAAATGTGATGAAGAGTCAGTAGGACAGACAGGAGGACAGACAGAAGGACAGACACTTCTCCAGGTAATAACTGTGGTATTTTTTTCCTCATATAAGTTGCCAAAGACAGTTACAGTTACTATGTTACTGTTGTTTGGTCATGTAACGATGCTTTGTGGGACATTTCTCTTTATTTAGTTGAGTGAAGGACCTATGCAGTTATCAGACTGCCCTCGCTCTGTGCCCCCGGCTTATCCGTTCTCACTGGTTCGGTTCACCAATATTGGATAAGCGCTGGAGTGAAATTTTACCCCTCGCTGCCTCTGAGACTTTCACACAGAGGAGGGTGCGGAGAATTGGCTAAGGTTCCCCGCACTGTCTTCTCTGGCCAAGAAGTTTACATTGTGCCCTCAAAGGAATGATTTTTGTCCTTCTGATGCAAGTGGACAGCAGAATCTTGACCTGGGGAGCTGGCCATCCTGTGTTCTGCCATTCATTTATTATTATTATTAATCTATTTTCATTTAACCAGGAAATGGTTTTGTATGCAGAATTCCTCCTATCTGAGCGGCAGAGGCTTTTAACTTGGTGGCCTGCCTCACTAGTCTCTTTCTTGCACACTCAGTTTATGAGGACGGCCTGCTCGAGGCAGATTTACACATGTGCGATATTCCCTCAATTTAATGGTGGATTTAACTGAACTCCAGGGATGTTTAGTGACTTGGAAACGTTTTGTACCCATCCCAACTTAAACCTTTCAATAACCCTTTCCCAGGGTTGCTTGGAGTGTTCTTTTGTCTTTAAGGTGCAATTTGCCCAGGAGTACTGATTAACCAGTGACTGGACCTTCCAGACACAGGTGTCTTAATAGTACAATCACTTGAGACACATTCACTGCACTCAGATGTTCTTAATTTCACTAATTGTGAGACTACACGCACCAATAGTCTGGTTCTGTTGAATTAGATAATCGATTTCAAGGGGATGAATATTCATGACTTATTTTATATTATGTGTTTTTAATCAAAACATCCAATGCTTATTCCTCACAAAACCTAAATAATAAGTTAACTAATCTCAACTTCCTGTATCGCACCTATTTAACACCAAAACGGCGTTTTATGATTAAGTTATCTCTTTCTCCAAATTGTAATCTATGTGACTTGAATCAAATAGGGACTTTCTTGCATATCATGTGGGAGTGTCCATCAGTTCAACATTTTTGGCAACAAATAGTAAAACATCTCTACAATGCACTTGGCTTAGAGATTGACCTCTCTCCAAAATGTATGCTCTTAAATGATGATTCTGGGCAAAACCTTAACCATATGCAAAGGCTGCTGTGGCTTTCTGCATGTACAGTGGCTAAAAAGATGTTAGCGGTTAGGTGGCAACTGCTGCATTCACTTTCTATGGTTCAATGGACTTACTCTTTAATAGAGTTGCTATTACTGGAGTTCTCTGTTGCCAAGATGAATGGAGCAGGTCAGATGGTGCTCAATGCAAGGAAGGAGGCACTGGAGGTAGCTCGAGCTATGATTTAACTTTTTATTATTATTCAACATTCTTATGTATTTACCTGAAACAACCAGCATGGCTTGAAAATAGGAGAAAGATCTGTGCGAGGGGGTTGGGGAGGGTCAAGGGACTATAAAATGTGCAGGTGTTGTGTGCTATTTATTTATTGTTTTAGTTATGATTTGTCTCTGCCAATTGTATATAGTAATGAAATTAATTTGTCTAATGGTTGGAGTGTGTTCATGTGCTTACATGTATAATTATTGTTATTTATTTATATACATATTGTTTTTGTTTTGTTTTGTTTTGTTTTGTTCTCCTTTTTCTTTGCTGTTGTTTTTGTGACTTATTTCTTGGTATATGTATGTATGTATGTCTATGTTCCTTGTCTGCAGTGTTGATTTGCACCTGTATCAAATATAAAAAAAATAAAAAATAAAAAATAAAAAAACATCCAATGGCAGTGAATACTTTTTATGGGAACTGTAATTCACAGGAATCATAAACCACTCACCTGCTCCGCAGTGGAACTGAGGTATTGGTGACTCAGTCTCTGGCTAAGCTGATACTTACTGCAACTAAATACGAAATATCAATTTTTGAAAAAGACGGATAAGGACATTCATATGGTGCGCACATGATCCACATATGTATGGTAATATTTCTGTGTGGTATGTTACGTTCCTTGTGAACAAAAAACCTGTTTAGTCGTAACTCGCCATCAGTTCATTTCCCTCTGATAACTTTGTGTTGTACTGACAAAAGTACAGTAATTGCTGTGTTAAGATTTTAAAAAAAGGTCTAACTGGGCAACTAGCTCATTATTATTGTTTTAAGCAAATGTAGCGTTTAGGTGTATGTGCAGGCAAAGTAGCAGCAACATTCATTTACCTATTAACCAGCTGGTGTGACAATCATAATGAAACTTTAGTTTGCATTTCTTGTCTTGTTAGTGTCTACTAGTACCTTGATATAACTGCTTTGGCAGGTCCCGGTGCTGTCTGGAATCTGGAAATCACTGTTAAAGCTCATCTCCAGGTGGTTTCCCTCATGGGCAATGATCTGCCAGGAACATTCAACATTTGCAGGAAAGTTCTGGGGATAGTTCGGAGACTTGATTGTTCCGGTATCAGCATGGATCACCCCTCCACAGCCTGGTCAAAAACAGAACATGTGACTGCACAGTGCATGTTTAAAATGATCACATTAGTAATATCTATGGATTGAATGAAACAAGCTGACCGAATGTGCTTCTTTCACAGGGCTGATGATCTCATCTTTAGGACTAGAAAATTCTGGAGAAATAGGGTGTGGATAATTTTCAGAACAGAATTTATCTGCCAACATCTTATTGGGAATTTATAGGAGCGATTTTTAAGAAATGGTCAGAATTCATAGGTAGCTCCAAAACAAGCAAAACTCAGCTCAACATGCAGCTATGAAGCTGTTTCGGTGAGTTTTATTTTTTATTACTGAGAGTTTAAAATAAGTGTCTTACAGCGAGTTAACAAGGTTATTAAGCTTAATTAAGTCCTCCTTAGGTAAATACATAGATTCAGATGGTATACAGTTGTATTTTTCTGTCTAGCATGGCAAATACATGTAAAATAATTTCTTTCTTTACATTTTGTTTATTTTTATTGTGGCAAACATACTCCTTTTACATCTCTCAGTTGAAACCAAATGGACACTCAGACTATCACTTGAGGTACAAAGTGGTATTAGACAGGAAGGTTGTGAGTTTGCTGGTTAGCATGCTAACTACAGTGGACTACCCAACCTTACTTCCTGTTCCTCCGTGACGGTGCACTAACCGACCCATGACGGCTCTGTTCTCAGACCTAGAAGATTCCCTGACTTAAATGAGATCCCCCACAATGACAAAGTGAACGTGGGGCCAAATCGTAACCTGAAGTGCCATGTGTGGAAACCAGTTGCAATGGTTTATCTATCCACCAGGAGGAGCAGTGATGATGGAAGCTGAGGTGTCATTTGAGAGTGAAAGCATGCAGTTTTTTTTCTTCCTGTTTAATCATCAACTTCCTTGCCGTATTACTTTTACTTTCATCCAGGACTGTTGACAAACAAAAAGCTGAAGCATATAATTGATGACCTCATGATATGGTAGCCTGATGTGATTTTAAGCATTTTAAACATTTCAGCAGAAACGACTGTCAGTTCACTGCATAATTCTCTTTAAGTATTTTCATCAGAAATTCCTCACGCATTGGCGACTGACAGAAGAGATGCAACCAGTTTATGAACATGTGTTCACAAACATCCTCTGCCTATCTTGGCAGGTGAGAGAGTCCAGACATATCATTAACATTAAAGTGCAACTTTTTGTTGCTTCTCAATGGCCATCCTACCAGGTCCTCCAGCCCCCACACTGTCACACACGTCCTGCATTCAAAGGTTCTTAAGCAGGAACTTTGTTGATTTTCAACCAGCTCTGTATCACTAAAATGTTGGTAGCATATGCAAATTAACAATGATCTGCCCATGTTGCCTGCACCCAGAGCCCCCACTTTTATTTCAGTATAGGTCCATCTGGCAGCTCTACAGCTTTTGTATCAACTACACATTTTTGGATGCACGTGTAAATCCACAGACACAGAGAGTGTATCATATTACGTACGAAATACGTATGGTAGATAACCGTGGTGTTTTTATACCGCCGTTTTTTTGACATCCCTTTGCATAACAGGAATTTATTTATTCATTTAAAAACACACACACACACACACACACACACACACACAAAATGGGCACTTTTTAATACGAGGCAAAAAGAGCAGGGGCTCAAGCACCCCTTGGGCCTTATGTGTGCATGTGCCTGCGCTCGCGGGCAGCCCGCCAACAGCGCTACGCTCCTCAGAGCGCTTCACCCTCTTGGGCTCAGGCCCAGCTCGCTCTCTCTGACTCAATTCTGTTTAATAAAAGCACCTTTGCATCTTGCCCCAGTGTCTGTCAGCTTTTGGGTTCCCCCTGTGTTACTGAACCTTGACATAAAGGGTATATGCTAGGGGTGGGCAAAAATATCGTTATGGCAATATATCGCGATACTTTGCCGCCCAATACAATATCGAATTTTCAACTCCAAATATCGATATATCGCCAAAGAGCGACTCTGCTGTGCGGCGGGTGTATTTCTGTAGTAGAGAGAGTGGCTGAGGTCTTTGCAAAATGGATGGCAAGTTAACAACGCCTCCGCAATTTAAAGTTGATGTTTGGAAGCACTTTGGCTTCAAAGTTAAGAGAGATAGCAAGAACAACAAGCTGGACAAAGAGAATATTACTGCCCGGAAATTTCATGGGAATTAATAAAACTAGTGCAGTGCCTGTAGGAAATATGTGTTCCTATAGAAAAGTGGGAGGTTAAGAAGCATTTTCATGGATGGCCAAATGAGGCTGTGTTTGAAGGTGGAAAGTCAGGGATATTTAGGTTTGTTGTGAAATCCGATATTCCAGGGAATAATTGGCCGTTTGTGACTATTTTTGATTTTGCCATTATATTTCACCTTAAAACTATTTACTTGGTGTGATTATTTTCAGCACAACCTCACATGTGTGACTGTACAGTTATTTTTTCATTTTGACATATTGTACTAACACAATGGACCTAAAATCACAAAAAAACATAAAATCCGAGTAGAAAAAGTTAGATTTTTTTACTGTGAAAACCACAAATATGTTGAACAAACCATTTTTTATTACTTATAATGCAAATATAAATTGTTGTTTGCTGAATAAGTGCATACATTATAAAAATGTATAAAGTTCTGTGTAACTATTTACATTTAAATGCAGGCAATGCTCAGGTCTGCCTGAGCTCCTTCCAGCTGAATGAAGAGCTGCACTGCCTGCTCCACATTGACCTTCTCATTGTTTTGACTCATTAAACAAAAAACCGACTCCACTACACACTTAACCAAACACTACATAATAACACACTAACTATACTCTCCAAACACGCTAAATGACACAAATCTCTCAATTCTCAATATCGCTGTCTGTACACCGACCGTCGTTGCCTGTCACTCATCCGCCGAAGTCCCTCCCACAACTTCCTGTTCCTCTACAACCAAACTTGCTGCTTGAACACTTTCGTGACAAAAGCCCGTTTTTACCGTTTCTCCTGCACCAGACACAAAGCAAACGTGATGGCAATGTTCGCGAAAAAGCGTGGCAGACATTATTTACCCCAAGTCCGGTTTTGGACAGGTCGGTGTGTCCGGTCCGTCAGCTCGGGAGTTGGGCCGTGTCGGTTAGCTAGCGGCTAGTGGCTAGCAGCTAGCTACACACGAACATCCACAGATTACGATTCCACTTTGTTGTCAGCGCGTCTCCGCATCTCCTCAGACCCGAACAGACCGGTCCAGTCTTGTTTAGTCACATTAATCCACAACAGTCAGTTTAGATGCACAGAACAGAACGGGACCGAACCGCTGGCTAACTCCCGGTCCAGCTCGCGCCGCTGCAGGTATAAATCCGCTCTCCTCAGAACCGAACAGACACGGTCTGGTCTCGTTTGGTCTCATTAATCCACAACAGTCAGTTTAGATGCACAGAACAGAACGGGACCGAACCGCCGGCTAACTCCCGGTCCAGCTCACGCTGCTGCAGGTATACATCTGCTTGTTTCATAATGTGTGTCGTAGGCTTGAGCTCTGCAGTGACTGGCTCTAATGCGCATGTCACTATGGTAGCTCCGGTGGACTATGCTCCAGAATGTGTAAAGCATTTATTAAATAATTTATTCACGGTATCATTGCAGTCCAAACAAATGCGAAGTCGCACACCACTGAACCAAACGGCAGCCATGTTGAAACTCTCAGGTCATTCTGATCCTGATCCGCAGAGATATTTGAGGCACAGACAGACAGACAGAGATTCCTTGCTTTTATAGAGAGATGAAGAGGCTGTTTTGAATGAAATAGTTTTGACTCAATTTGTCCTCTGATCAATATCATCTGATGTACATATACAGGTACCTGTGTTTTCATCTTTATTTATATCGCAATATTGTGATACGTATCATATCGTGACCAAAGTATCGTGAAACGTATCGTATAGTGAGGTTCTTGCCAATACCCACCCCTAGTATATGTTGACACCCTGAAATTGAATGAAGGGTTAGGTGAGCAATGCTGAGCAAATTGTCATTCTACTCAATCTAAATATTTTCTTTACTATTAAGTGCAGCATGAACCATGTTGTCAATTACACCTATTACATTGCAAGCGATAGAGAGAAGCAAATTATTTTTGTAGTTTTCATCATTTATATGCATTAACTTTCCATCTGGATTGTTCTAATCATCATGTGTTCTGGGACACAATGCTTTCTAATAACATAAATATATGTATGGAGCCTTTATCTTTAATTGGACATCAAGCATTATTGAAAGTTATTAAGTATGATGACTTAATTACAGTGAAGATTTAACACTGACGTGGCAGCTGATGTTAACCGTACTGAGGGAGTGGATCAACAACAGCAATGTTTGAAGAATGTGTGTAGTACTTGTATATAGGGGTGGGCATTGGCAAGAACCTCACGATACGATATGTATCACGATACTTTGGTCACGATATGATACGTATCACGATATCACGATATTGCGATATAAATACAGATGAAAACACAAGTACCTGTATATGTACATCAGATGATATCGATCAGAGGACATATTGAGTCAAAACTA
The DNA here is from genome assembly GCA_903131615.1 of Diplodus sargus. Classification (NCBI taxonomy): domain Eukaryota; kingdom Metazoa; phylum Chordata; class Actinopteri; order Spariformes; family Sparidae; genus Diplodus; species Diplodus sargus. The sequence goes on along the minus strand of CAEMYA010000528.1, from coordinate 199,941 downwards.
TTTCATTCAAAACAGCCTCTCTATTTTATTAATTCCAAGAAATTTCCAGGCAGTAATATTCTCTTTGTCCAGCTCATTGTTCTTGCTATCTCTCTTAACTTTGAAGCCAAAGTGCTTCCAAACGTCAACTTTAAATTGCGGAGGCGTTGTTAACTTGCCAACCATTTTGCAAAGAGCTCAGCCACTCTCTCTACTACAGAAATACACCCGCCGCACAGCAGAGTCGCTCTTCGGCGATATAACGATATTTGGAGTTGAAAAATCGATATTGTATTGGGTGGCAAAGTATCGCGATATTTTGCCATAACGATATTTTTGCCCACCCCTAGCATATACCCTTTATGTCAAGGTTCAGTAACACAGGGGGAACCCAAAAGCTGACAGACACTGGGGCAAGATGCAAAGGTGCTTTTATTAAAAATCGATATTGTATTGGGTGGCAAAGTATCGCAATATTTTGCCGTATCGATATTTTTGCCCACCCCTACTTGTATATACTTCTATCACTGTGATAGATAGACACTACAGCATTTTCCTTTGACTAGTATAAACTCACCCGAGGAATCTGCAGACCAGGAGGCTATAAAGCCACCTTTGGACACACTGTGGTCAGCCAGGAAGACTACAGCAAGCTTGTTGGATCCTGACTGAATGACTCCTGGGGAGGTGGTCCCACAGTACTGGCCAATAATAGGGGAGCCAGGGGACCCTCCATTGAAGATGGTGATAGAGTCCCACTCACATTTAGAGTGGGGCTCTAGGTTGAAGTAGCTGAATGTTAGCTGCAGTAAAATGGAAAGAGAGGACACTTAAGTGGGTGGTTACCAAGCAGTAGGTCCTGGAATTACACAACTGGGAGCAATATATGAACTTGTAAACAGTGGTTGTTGCCTCAGCAACTACAATGGACAGCAGCACACTGATTCTTTAATATTTCATTGGAGTAATCAGTGGTGACCAGGAATACTTGTATATCAGTGACCATTTTCAGTATATAGCTTTTAAGCGGTAGAGGAGTATCACTGTAATACTATTTTTGTATATGTATATGCAGGTTTTTCACAAACGGGTAAAGTCGGTAAAAATACGCTATTTACTCCTTTCTGTTGCCAGGAGACAAGTTTGCCCTCTGCTTCTGTTTGTACATCATAGAGGGCAGTCTACAATCATAAACCTCCTCACACTCCATGCCCGACTGATTGTTGAGAGTTGCACATAAAGTTTCATAGTTCTCAAAACACGTCTGGAGCTTCACAGCAAGACAGTGTGGCAGCATTCTCCTCAACAACTGAAGTAGCTGGGGACTTGTTTAAAAATATTAAAAAAACAACTGAAACTTCACCTGACTTTCTATCGGCAAGGGGGTGGGAGGGTAGTTAATGACTCCATTTTCATTTTGAGGTGAATTTATCATTCAGTGTACTTCATTGTATCCACCTATGTGTTCTGTTTCCATCACTGCCGATCGGAGCTGGTGCCCGTAAACACCCTTGACTATTGCACAGTCATTTTCCTCAGTAGCACATTCTAATTGATTGATTCCGATTAGTGGCTAGTTCACCATATTCAACAAACTCCCTTATCATTGTACTTAAACATTTATCTCTGTGCCCAAAACACCAAAATGCCCAAATCATATTAAAATAAGCTGAATGGTCATCACAAATTTACCTCAGTCTGAAAAAGCTACCCAACTCGACAGTGACTCTGTTTTTTTTTGACTAATGTTAACATTAGCTGCTGAAGCAGGCTGTTTCTGCCACCGCAATCTCTTTGCCTAAGGAGCTGTGTACTTTATCCTAACATGAGCATACATTAGTGTATTATCGCCACAGTGCTCCTGTATTGGACTTGGAGAAGGAGCTTTGTGTAACTCAGTTATCTGCTGAACAACAGTCTGTCACTGGGAAACCACTGCTGCTCACTTTGCGTCAGTGGCTGTGTGCTTAGAGCTATTGAGTGAACAAGCTGCTTCAGCACAGGCTCAGTGGCTGTGTACTGTGAGCACAGCAAATTCTGTGCAGTCATGCTATTGAACTCAGTTCGACAACTATAATGTCACTATGAGTATGAGTCACTATAACTATGAGTCTAACTATAGAGTCTGCAGTGTAGAATCACATGCCCTTATGTCTCCATCACAAGTCTCTGCTTCCGATACCCATCCTCTGACCTCTCACTTCTCAACCACAAGACAAGATTAACCTAAACAAAGCCTATCTGTTTGACTGACTATTAGCTTCTTCTCCCCCTCTCCAAAGAAGATGAACTCCTTTTTCCTCAGGACAAACAGGTCAAGCACAAGTCTTCTTTTCTACAGAGTGGGATGATTTGTTGCTTTCTTGCTATAAGCATATCACGAGAGAACTTATTTTATTAAGTTACAATGACTAAGCACAATAGAGTCCTCTCTCTCCACATCAGATGACAGGAAGTGGGGGTAGATGTTGGTTAGGGTAAAGATGACCCAGTCCCCCCCCCTCACAGGCCAAACTGTTTTACGACCCGGTCTGTGACATTCCAACATCTCTCTCTGTCCCTATACTTATCCAAATCCCAATATGTTCTGAATAACTATTAAACTACAATCTCATTGTTAATGTTAGCAGACTCCCAAATAGCCTAAAAAAGGGTCATACAATAGATCTTTCCCATGTTATTGGTAAGCCCAGATGAAGTTTATTGCTTAATGAGTTTGAGGTCTGGGAGAAACCAGCCCCTCCCCTTGGTGACTTTTAGATCCTTATTCTTCTTTGTGTAATACTTGTGTTATTTACCTGTTAAATGTCTGATATGTTTTGTTAAGATAGAACTACAAGGAATATGTATAAGTCCTTGGTCCTACTGTGTATGGTATACGTTATTGTTTTATGTTGTATACTTTATTGTTTTGTGCCTTAATCATGTTTTATTTCCTTTTGAATGATAAGTGATCATACGGGCAAAGAATTCACTGCTTCAGAATAGGAGATCAAATATAAATTTGAAATTTAACAGACTGATTAAATTGATGCTCTAACTGTCCAAGCCAACTTGGGTAGTTAGATGTTTGGAATAGTTCCCTTCGGCCTATTCCAGTAAATCAAACAACGGAGGTGGTGCCCCGTCTAAAACTGTTATTGATTTCCAGTGATTAATTATCATATTATCAAGGTAGTGTCTCCTACATTATATATCATGGTGCCGTCCGTGTGATGCCCATATATATGATGTACTTTCCTTTCCTACAGCAGCTACCAGAGTTACTGCACACTCAAGTCCTGACATTTAGATTCATTTAAAAATCTTAGTAACAACCCTTTTATTTGGCTCCATTACTGTAGATGCACTGTATATAATTTAAGCCAGTTGAGCCCTTCAGCTATCGTACAAAGGTGATAGGTCCCTCAGAGTAGCAACATCTAAACATGATATAAAGACAAAAGTAATAGAATCACGATTAGAGCAAACATGATAAATGAAGGTTAAAATACTGCAGATTGTACATTACTTCCATTGTTTGGCTTCGGTCAGTGCTTCTGTCTCATAATGCAGACTCACCGTAATAGTATGGCCCACTGGAGCCTCTAGCAGCCAAGCACAGCGACTGGGGCCAGGGTAGATGTTGGGGTAGTTAGGACTGGATAACGCCCCTCCCTCACCTGTCTGCCAGCCTCCACACTCTGCACAAAGATAATGATGCATGTAAAGACTGTGATGGTAACATGATGACTGCTAGATTAGACGGATACAACACTGATACTAACTCCTATTTAAGTATACCCTATTGCATTGTGAGTTAATGAACCCTTGAGTTTCTTACCCGAGAACAAGTACTTTGCCTTAAAGCCAAGGTCTCCCTGGGAAGCGTCAGTCTGGAAATGGACCCAGAGATCTGGGGTAAAGACTACAATGGGAATTCTCGGGATGGTCTGCCCACAAAATGTGGCCAACAGTTCCCCATCTGAGTCACCTGAGGGAGAGGGTTCAAAGTTTAATAGAAGAAAATCATAAAGACAGTCCATAATTGATGTGCGGGCATCAAAGCAAAGGACACCAACAGACTGAACAAACTCATCAAAAAGGCAGGGTCTGTTGTTGGCTTTAAGCTTGTCACCCCGGATGAGGTGGAGGAGGACAAGATGCTAGGGAAACTGCTGGCAATCATGGACGATGTCTCTCACCTCCCAGTGTTTCCTCTACATTCATTTAGGAGTGGCGGCACGCCATTCCTAAATCCTAGCCGCCGCTCCTTCAAATTTCTCATTTTTAAACTTTTTATTTTTTTTATTTTTTATTTTTTGTAGTTATTTTTTTACATTGCCATGTCTCCACCTTCACAGCAGAGTCCTGCACTGGGTCGGATACTCTCGAGTAAGGTAAACTACAAATAACTATCTTGCTCAGTATGTACTCTTTGCATCTCGTCTGCACCTCGATGACGGACCACAGCGTGTTTTAAATCAGGTGACAAAATAACAACAGTCTCAGTAGGCCACAGATCAGTGGTCGCTGTTGCCGGTGTGTTTTTAAAATTAGCTTGTTTGATTCTCGTGTCGGAGGTCGCGCTCGAGTGCTAGTGGAAAAGAAAAAAAAAACTGAGTGTCTCAGTCCGCTGGGCTTATAAATAATCAACACTGATGATCATTCAGGACATCTGCGCCGTAACGTGCGGGGCCCTGTGTCGCGGGTGGCGGGGGGTGACGCCGGCGACGACGACACAGCAGAACGATCCTGTGTAGGAGCTGTCCATGGTTACTTAACCAAAAGTCTCTTGAAGTAGGTTATCAAACAAAGACAACTATGGACTGAGGAAGTTTGAATAGGTGGTTAGATACAGAAGTTATCATGACGTGAACCGTAGCCTATGTTGCGGTAAAAAAAAGATGTTGATTTGGTGGAAACGGGGGGGCGCTCCGCCACTCCTTAAAAAAATCCTAGAGGAAACACTGCCTCCTTCACAAGACTCATTCAACCTTGCTGCCTAAAAGAACAGCAAAGGAAATCCTTCCTACCAGGTGCCATCAGACTTCATAACGCTCACTCCAAAACGCACACATAATTCTTGCACTTCAATTTATTACTGTAAAAAAATGCACCTTATCCTCTTGTATGTTCCACATACCTTTACTCAATACCTCAGCATTTCATTTTGTTTTGTAACTACTTAAGCATTTTATTGTATATAGTACTGTTTTGTTTTTTGTATATAGTATACTATCTATCTATCTATCTATCTATCTATCTATCTATCTATAATCCATTTATCCATATCTTCCCCAGACGTGCTTTTTCTGTGCAGAGTTGTGGTGTGCTGTCACATCACACCTACAGTAATATAGTCAGAAGAGATAGTAGTAAGGGTAGTGATTAGATTCATGCATACCCTGAATACGGGTAGTCCACCACAGGAGACAAGACCCTGCTCATATTCATAATCACATCTATAGGCACATGAGATCAAAACTGGAGCAAAAAGAGGCATTTTAGTCGAACACATCTCTACATTCCGCTCTAAATCCTCAGACAAAAGTTGCAAAAATACCTACAACACTGAATTTCTGACAAAAGCTTTAATCTGAAGAATAGAATTCCTTGCTAGTGCTGTTAATTTTCCAACTCCTCTCCTCTAAGCGACATCAGCAAGTGAATGTTTCCCTCTCTCCTAACACACAAAAAAAGAAAAAAAAATGTATGGTTTGCTACGCTGTAAATGTATACACAGCGTAGCAAAAAATTCACTACATTTTGATTTTAGGGTAACTGTGGCCAGATGGGAGCAGAGGGCCATCGATTATTTGTCCTGAGGGTATTTTTTTCTATTGGGATCCAGTTAAAAGAAAAAAATGCAATCAATCAATCAATCAATCAATCAATCAATCAATCAGTCAACCAATCAATCAATCAATCAACCAATTATTAACTAACATTTTGGATAGAGTCTGATTTGAAGTCTCAACCCTTAACTTACATCTTACGATTTCTGATTTCCAAGAAGGTGGTGAGTGACTGAACTGTCAACTTCACCTTTTCCGAAAACAATGGGAAACAAAGTAAACTCTACAGTGGACTACAGCACTTTTTCTTGGCTATGATTAACAACCTACATCGGAATTGTATGTGGAAAAAAAACAAAAAACGTATTCAGTGGATCCTGACATCAACGCTCTCTGTGTTGGACTCACCTAAGCGGAACTGGAGGTAGTCTTTCTCACATGTCTGGTGATTTTCAAGGTGCAGGTCTTCTATCAGCACCACAATAGAGGAATTGATGTGTTGTAGGTTCTGGATCAGCCACTCACAGTTGAGGTTGCTACTGTAGTTAGACACTAAGTACCCAGGGGAAGTGAAGTTCCCGCCAGCTAGGTTGTTCAAGACTCCACCACAATCTACAAAAAGGTAACATGGAAATGTAGGATTACAATGAGAGGCACAAACACATTATTATGAATTATCATCAACCTTTATTAATAATAAGGCAAGTCCCATTGAGATTTGAGATATCATTTGCGAGAACTGAGAGCACAAGTGTACACTGAATAAAGGGAAATGGTCAGTTGTTAAATTCACTATCAGCATTTAGTCTATACTGCTCAATCGATGTATATTTCTCTCTTATTATGAGATGTTTTAATCCAATGTTGTTGGACTCTTCTCATCTTGAGGCATGTGAATGTAGGTGTACATATATAAATACTGTGAGTAGTAGTTCAATTTTAGTTTTATCCAAGGGAGCATTTTACCTGCAGGCTCCTCAGAGGAGTAAGTAGCCATAAAGCCACCATTGGACACAGAAGCGTCAGTGCGAAACACGACAGTCATAGTGTTGCTGGAGGAGTGCACCTGGGTGCCTGCTGGTACTGTACCACAGAATCGCTGGAGGCGAGGGGAATCATCTGCCAAGCCATTCAGGACCTAGAAGACACAGCACTTGTCACAGAGACACGGGTACTATTCCCAGAATCAAGTCCTCTGTTGGAGATCTGCTGTGATTTACATAAGACACAATTATTCTGGCCTTACACAAAGAGGTTTGGATCAGGATCTTAAGCTGCCATTCTGTTAGTTTAGAGAAACAATGGATAGAAAAACGAAACACCTTCTTTAAAGCTTTGACTTCTTGATTTATATGAATACTGTAGATATTCAAACCTTAATCATTCTTAACTTAGCTGACAAGCGATCACATTATTGTCAAATCTTTATTCCATGTTTAATTTTTTTCTTTCTTTTTCTTTTTGGTCGTGCAGCCTATCACCCTTTTTTATTGTATTCACATCACAACACCACTGTTTGAATCATCTGCCCCCTGAAGTGGGAGGTTATCCATTTGTTGTAGCTAACATTGTTAACGCTAATTTCACTAGTGTTAACATTACTAATATTGGATAACTAACATAAGACAGTAGAAATCAGATTTTTCCTTTTTTTCCCCCAAACTGGAAACAACCAAGACTCTTGATTGCTGACAAAACACAGGTACATTGTGATTCCAACAATGTTATACTATTGCCTTGCAGACCTTGTTAGAAGCTGGAAGCATCTGTCAGCATTCATACACAGATATGAACAAAGCAATCATTTTGGACTCTGTAAAACAATCAGTTTCACTGTCAATAATAATGTTTTTAAGGAAAAGAGATTTTTATTCTTAGACTTTTATTCTACAAGCTCTGCAGATGTATTATCTGTTTTAATGATTTGTATACATGAAACATGTCCTTCAACCTTAAATGTTTTACCAAATTTTATAATCTTTTTTTATCTCCTTGAGCATCAAATTAGTGTGTAGATTAGTAGGAAAGATACCTATATTTATTGCATTTAAATGTAAGCCTACAAAATAATCTGAAAATTGCTTGAGTAGGTGTCTTCACTGTCTATTCATTGTATCTGAAACAGAATTTTGAAACATTTTAAATATATTTGAGGTTAATGGAATTGACTTGAGGTCACAAAGATACATTATTAAAAAGGTAAGGTGCTGAAACATGAGGAATAGTGGCAAGGGACTTACCTCAACATAGTCAAATGCACAAGAATTACCAGACTCTTCCAGTCTCAGGTCGTTAATGGTGAGTGTTACTTTGCGGCCTGGTGACACCATGAGCTCCCAGCGACACACCCGGCTGTGTGGGTACAAGTTGGGGTAATTGGGAGAGGAGATAGTTCCTGAGGGAGCATTCAACTCTCCCCCACAGACTGCAGTAGAATGAAAGGAAATGTATCACTCTTTGATCTACAATTAACATGACAAATAACATTTTCAGGATTGTACAGGATAGGCAAAAATAAGCCTCGGCTTCAGCCTGTTCCTTTTTCGGTTATAGAGTTTGTTTAAAATTTTGTTGCGAGAAAGTGTTTAGTGGAAGCATGTATGGTAATATTTTGTCAGTTGATTGCACATAGTTTAAGTATTTTATATTGTAACCGAAATAAAACTATTCATTCATTCATTCATTTATTCATTTTCTAAGTGAATTAAAGTTAACCCATTTTTCCTCTTTGATCCTAGAGCAAAATAGAGTAAAAAGTATTGTATAAAAAGTATACAATGAAATGTAACACACTGAACGCTGAGCTGCTCAGTGGGAGTAAACAAGCTTTCTTTTGATCTGTGCTTTGAGCTACTGCATCTGCTGTCACAATTATTAACTCAACACATTTGGATAGTCTGTTTTATTGTAAAGAATCTAAATCCAGATCCAGGTGATTGCAAATACCCCCAACGTTGAACAGCAATTGGCCATTATATGTCGCCAGGACTGGCTCTCTGCTGACAATGCTCACATATACAGTCTCATGGTCAAATGTTTACATTTCCTTGTAGATAACATGTACTGTATATAAAGGCAGTGATCAGTTTCAATTATTTCTACACCTGTCATTTTTCATGTGATGAAATGAGTGGAACACAAACTACTTTGTCATAAAAACATTCTTGAAGTTTGGTTCAGTTACGAATTAATTATAGGTCTTCTTAAAATGTGACCAAATCTGCTTGCTCAAAAATACACACTAATTAATTCTTGGTGAAATTTCCCTTAGCCATTTTTGCCTCAATTAAGTGATTTTGATATCCATCCACAAGCTTCTGGTAGTCCATGGCTAATTTTTAGAATCACTCCTCTTGACAGAATCAATTAATTAGGGTTCTAACCCCGAAGGGGTAGAACCCTTCTAAGATTGTGCCGGTTTATTATTATTTGTTGTCTGCCGCTTGAGCTCAAATTCCCGTGAGCTGGAATGGGCCAGAAACTTGAAACTTGGCCCAATGATTGGAAATGATGTGCATCAACTTTTATTAAAATATGAGCCCAGTCAGCCAGATGGTGGCGCTATGATTAAGGATTTAAAATGCGTTTTGGGGAAGGCCACATCCCTCACACAGTAAGTCGGATTGACTTGAAATTTGACACACAAGTCCAGCTCCATGTGCTCTACAAAAAAGCCAATCAGACCATGAAGCTCCACCCACTTAGATTTTTTGCTAATTAGCATAATGTGAAAAACAGTTAAATGAACAGAACTTTTGAAATATTGACTCTATCAACACCAAATTTGGTATATGGCTTTGAGGGAAGACCAGACACATTTCTACTATAAATGAGCCAGATTTATCAAAAAACATGGCCGCCACGGACCAATGTATTGTCGCAATGGGCGGGGCTTAGACATGATTGGCCATAACTCCCACGCCCTTTGCCCTATCATCACAAAACTTGGTTGGTAGGTTCAGAACTGTACTGGGAATCTGCCTGCCAAAGCATGTTCAGCGCAACCTATAGGAGGCGCTATAAATGCAAAATATGCGTATCTCAAAGACCACTGGACGGAATTTCACTCAATTTGGTATGCATACTCTAGGGGCGAGTATTAACAAATATCCTGAGTACCATGTTGATTGGTGAAAGTGGGCGTGGCCTATTCGTCATTAACCATCATTGTTTGCGTTTTATTCATTTATGGCGAGCTGGAAGGACCCAGAGACACGAAACTTGTACGTTGCATATAAATGATGTCCAAATGCTGCTCTGAAAATTTCATCCCGATCCGTCAGATGGGGGCGCTATAACATAGGGTGTGAACTTCGAAAGGCTCTCCCTGCCAAGCCATAAGTGCTATTGGCTTGAAATTTTTCATACATGTCCTCCTGATAGTCCTCTACAAAAAAGCCTATTGCACCAAGAAAGCCGCTCTTACAGATTTTTTGCTAATTTGCATGATGTTAAAAACAGTAAAATGAATAGAACTTTTGAAAGATTGACTCTATCAACACCGAATTTGGTATATGGCTTTGGGGAATGAAAAGACATGTTTCTACTATAACTGAGCCAGATTGGTCGAAACACATGGCCGCCACGGACCAATGTATTGTCGCAATGGGCGGGGCTTAGACATGATTGGCCATAACTCCCACAACCTTTGTCCTATCATCACAAAACTTGGTGGGTAGGTTCACAACAGGACTAGTAATCTGTCTACCAAAGCATGTTGAGCTCAGCCTATAGGGGGCGCTATAAATGCCATTAGCATGTAGCTGAAAACCAAATTTGAAGAAATCTGGGGCTTATCATACCTGTGTGTTGCACAGATCTTTGAGGGACACGGTGGCCGATGTCATCGACTGCAGGGGATGAGGGTCAGGGTGGCCGGTTTGGGGCAAAAGAGGTTAGAACCCGCGGATTGCCGCTTGCTGCTATATTTTTATCTAAATTTGTTGTCTTCTTGGCACAGACTTGTTCTTCCTCACAGTCCACATGTTCTCAATGGGGTTCAAATTAGGAATTTGGGAAGATTATACCAAATCCTAAATTCTAGCCTGATTTAGATATTATTTGAACAAGCCCTATTAACAGTAAGACGCCATGCTACAAAAATGATGATTCATACAACTTTCTATAATCACAAAATGGATCATTCAAGTTACTGTATGCATATTTTTGATGTGTGTTGATATATGTTCCACTCATTCCATTACAGAAAGCTGTAGAAATAATTGGAACTGAAGACTGTCATGATATACATTTTCCTCACAAGTCCATGTAAACTTTTGACTACAACTGTACATTTGTACTGCATGTGCAGATATCATGTACTGAAAATGATTTATGTAGTTTGTGATCTTTAAAGCCTTCTTTACTAGAAGTATTTTTGAATGACTTCACCTTCAACACTGGCTTGAAATGACAGACTGAAGCCAGCTGCATTTCCGCTGGCGTCACTGACAAACTTGACGTAGGCAAAACTGTCAGACGTGTCCATGGAAGCTGGAAGTGCATTCCCACAATGTCGGCCCAGTAGGCGTCCTGCAAACAGTACAAAAGAGGAAATTTACCTCATATTGGGTCTGTGATTTGTATCTTAGTTGTCTTGATTTGTCATTTTCAAGTAAATTGGCTTTTGCCTCAGTTTATTATTCCTTGAATTTATTTATTATTCATTTAATTCTCATATAGAAACATAGGCTTTTGCTGGTAGAATAAATGAACAATACGATTCGTGACCATATGAGTGATACCCATTGGTATGGAGAGAATTTTGTTCCTTTATTATTCAATCAAATAGAATAGATTTGAAACCAAAAAAGAGATTTGAGAGCAAAAAAAGAGTAAGTGGCAATCAAAATTTTTATTTTTGAGATCGAAACAGGACAGGTTGCAATTAAAAACATTTTTTTGAGAGAACATTTTTCTTCAACTTCTTTCAAAACTAATGTTTGTAAGTAAAAACATACCACCATTTTGCTTATAAATCAGTCCTCTGCTTGCGAGTTATAAAGTTTTGGTTGCAAATCAGTACTCTTTGCTTTCAAGTTAAAAACCTTTGCTTGCAAATCAATCCCCTTTGCTTGCAAATTCTAAAGTTTTGCTTGCGAATCCAACTGCACTTGATGGGTGGGGCCTACGCTGGTGGATGAGAAAAGAGTTTCTATTGGTTGGTTTGACCTGGCTCCAGCGCCAGCTACGTCTTCTGCATTCCCCTGTGCTGTGCTGCTTGGAGGCAAGCCTGTCGCTCTTGAAACGTTTCCCATAAGTAATTAATTGCGCTATATGGCTACAGCCTGCCGTACATTCACAACAACAACACAAACAATGAATTATAATGCCCGGCTGCTGCAAGCACACTCAGCAACATGGTTGTCTCTGCTGGTCACGGCCTGAGCAGAGTAGCCTAATGAGTGAGTGAATTACAGGGAGGCGTATACAACGTGGGCTGTGATTTAAACGTTTGGTGTTGCATGGAACTCGTGGTGCCAAAACGTCACGGTTCCTACACAACAGTATTGTCAGCCGGGGGATGGACGGACGGAGAAGACAGCGGCAGCCCACAGACACCCGCTATAAAGCAGCTAACATTGAAAATGAGCATAGCGGCGCTGAGCTAGCAGTATAGCGACGCAGCGCCGTTGTCCCGCCGTCTGTGGAGAACCTGCGGGCTGCCGCTACACAGTGGAAACTGGCACCGCATTCAGCGGTAGTTTAGTAATCCACGGTCAGGGTTCTCCCCAGATGGTGGAACAGCGGCGCTGTGTCGCTATACTCATTTTCAATGTTAGCTGCTTTATAGAGGGTGTTTGTGGGCTGCCGCGGTCTTCTCTGTCCGTCCATCCCCCGGCTGACAGTACTGTTGTGTAGGAACCGTGAAGTTTTGGCAGTTTTGCAAGTTCCATGCAACAGTAACGTTAAATGTTTAAATCACAGCCCCACGTTGTCTACGCCTCCCTGTAATTCACTCACTCATTAGGCTACTCTGCTCAGGCCGTGACCAGCAGAGACAACCATGTTGCTGAGTGTGCTTGCAGCAGCCGGGCATTATAATTCATTGTTTGTGTTGTTGTTGTTGTTGTGAATGTACGGCAGGCTGTAGCCAACGCTATATAGCGCAATTCATTACTTATGGGAAACGTTTCAAGAGCGCTGGAGCCAGGTCAAACAAACCAATAGAAACTCTTTTCTCATCCACCAGCGTAGGCCCCGCCCATCAAGTGCAGTTGGATTCGCAAGCAAAACTTTAGAATTTGCAAGCAAAGAGGACTGATTTGCAAGCACAGGTTTTTAACTTGAAAGCAAAGAGGACTGATTTGTAACCAAAACTTTATAACTCGCATGCAAAGAGGACTGATTTATAAGCAAAATGGTCGTACGTTTTTACTTACAAACATAAGTTTTGATTGAAGTTGAAGAAATATGTTCTCTCCAATTTTTTTTTTAATTGCAACCTGTCCTGTTTCGATCTCAAAAACAAAAATTTTGATTGCCACTTACTCTTTTTTGCTCTCAAATCTCTTTTTTGGTTTCGAATCTATTCTATTTGATTGAATAATAAAGGAACAAAATTCTCTCCATACATTGGTACTTAAAATTATATTTGTGCTGAACAAAAAAACTTGCAATTCTGGGCATCAATGTGATTAGCTTGAAAGTAGTTTGAACTTCAATATCTCAATTGATTTGGAGTATTTCTTAGTTGAATGAACCAATTGCACTGATGTAAACTGAAATGGCATTGTGCAGTATGTGTGTGTATGACTTATTTCAAACAAACCAGCTCTTCTTTTATTTCCCTCCCCTTCTCTCTTTGTGTCAGGGAATCATATCATTTCAAGTAAGGTAGTTGCAGATGCATCTTCCATCAGAAATCTGCAACTTATGCAACTTTAATCTCAGATAATCATGTCAAATTCTGGACATGTTATTTTAATTAATTCTATGCTATTATATGGGGATGGCTTTCAAGACCCAAAATAGAAAATCAGTCCTCTTGTACACTCACCCGAGGCATTGTACTCTCTGATCTCCACATAGTCAGCAACACATTCCTGAGTGGTCTGCAGGCTCAGGTTTCCATAGCTGAGAGTGAGATAGTGCCCTGTGGGCCCCTCCAGGTACCACTCACAGCTAGAGCCATCAGGGTAGTTGGATCCTGGGAAGCCAGGGCTTTGGATTGTACCCCTCTGACCTATGTAGGTACCTCCACATACTCCTGTAAGGAAATGGCAATACAAAATGTAGGACCCTTAGTGTTTGGGTCATTTTCATTTATAATCCGGACAGAATAATATGCCTTTAATGTCATTGAACAGTGTACAAAGGAATTTCATTACGACCCCCAGTGGTCAAACAAATAAAAACACTAGTACACAGCAAAATCACAGACGACTCAAACAAAGTATAAGATTAATTAAGAGTAAAATTGGATATAATTCATGGGATTTATAATACAAATTAAAAACAAAATCTTGCATAGGAGAGTATTGCTCAGAGCCAGTTTTTGACAGAGTTCAGTTCTTTGATGGCTTTGTGGGTATAGACTATTCTGAAGTCTGGGGGTGTGTGTCTTGATAAACCAGTAGCCACTTCCAAAGGGCAGCAGAGTGAAGAGATGGTTTCCTGAGTGAGATGAGTTCTTCAGTTCAATTCAATTCAATTCAATTCAAACTTTATTAGGGAAACATCTCATGATTATGTTAGTAGCCCAATGGAGTCATCCAGTTCTGTATATGTCCTCAAGTGAAGGTAACTGTGTGCTGCTGATTTGTTGGGCTGTTTTAATGATTCTTTGTAGTGCTTTTTGTCAGCTGCAGTGCAGCTAGCATATTGCATCAGAATGCCATAGGTGAGTATGCTCTCTACAGAGCAGTGACAGAAGAACAGCAGCAGCTGGAGGAAGAGCCACTGCTGTGCCTTCCTTACCAGAGAGGTTATATGCACTGTCCATGGAAGATCCTGTGAGATGTGTGTACCCAGAAATTAAGGTGGTAACTCTCTCTACCGTTTCTCCTCTTCCTCTCTCTGTTTCCTAAAATCAATGATCAGTTCCTCTTTTTTGAGGTGGTGAGGGCTAGATTGTTGATGGAGCACTTTTGGACTTTTTTTTGGACTTCAGCTTCATAGCTTTATAAACTCGTCATCATTTTGTATCAATCCCACAACAGTAGTGTCATCAGCAAACTTAATGATGACATTTTTGGTATGGGTTGGTGTGCAGAAAGAGTAGAGTAGATGGCATACTCACCTATTACGTCATTCCAATAAGTCCGATATCATGACAAATAGCCCAGGTAACATATATATTTTTGTCAGCGTGGCAATGCCCCGCTCCAACTATCAGACTCGAATGGCCTGCAGTGAATGCTGCGTTCAAGTGACGTTGGCATAATCAGAAAATCTCTTGGGAAAATACAAGAAAACCCCCTCATGTCAGAAAATAAACTGTTAACTCGGTCATAATTTTTATAGATGCTGATTTGAATTGATATCCACAGTGTTTTTCCACATGTTACACATAAACAATAGAAAAATTTACTTAAAAAGGCAGAAAGAACGACTAGCAAACGTGGGACTGGGGAATTTCCGTCGCACCATGAACGCAGCACAGCGTTTAAAAACAGACAACATGGTGTCGATTGTGTGGGACTTTTTCAAAGTTTCTGTAGACGACAAGTCACTTGTTATTTGTAACAAATGTTCCAAGCAAGTTCCACAAGGACGTAAAAGTAGCACGAGCTTCAATACGTCAAACCTGATAAGTCACCTGAAACATAGCCATCGCTTCGACGGAGTTTTGAAAGCATATGAGGACGCCCGGGCTGCTAAAGACGCTAGCAACTTAAAGCCAGCCGCAAAGACGCCACCGGGACTTACACACATCGACGAGGCTTTCGAAAAATCCAATAAATTCGCCAGAAATGACCCATGGGCCAAGGCTATTGAAAACTTATTCATGGAAATGATGGCACTTGACGACCAGCCCTTCACCCTCGTTGAGGACAGACACTTTTCTTGCCTGATCAATCACTTGGAGCCTCGGTTTACATTGCCGAGCCGCCGCTACTTTTCTGATGTGTGCCTCCCAGCTAAGTATGATGCGATACCCAGATGTATCCACACTTTGATAACAATGTAAAAGACATGAGCTTCACCATGGATATTTGGACTTGTGATGTCAGCCCTGTAAGCATGATGAGTCTGATCGTGCAGTGGATAAATACAGACATTCGACTGTACAGAGCAGTGTTGCAGTCCCAGGAGCTGGCCGGCACACACACAGCACAATGATTCACTAGACTTTTGAAGCTATGCTACAGCGTTGGAATATTAAGAAGGAGATGGTGCATGTTGTCTTATGAGATAATGAGCGCAATATGGAAAAGGCAATGCAAGGGTGTGGTGTTTCAAGCCTGGGCTGCATGGCCCACTCTTTACAACTTGCTGTGAACGAGGCTGTGTTGAGTCAAAGAGCTGTGTCTGACTGTGTTTCCATTAGACGCAAGATTGTTGGACATTTTAGACAGTCTCAAGTAGCGTCCTCTGCCTTGAGGAAGTTACAAGAACGGCTGCAAGTGCCACAAACACGATTCCAACAAGACATAGCTACGCGATGGAACAGCACGTTTTACATGCTTAACAGTCTTGTGGCGCAGAAGCAAGCTATTGCAGCATATGCATTTGAACACCATTTGCTCGCAACACTCAACGCCCACCAATGGACCCTGGTCGAAAACATGCTGACCATTCTCGATCCATGTGAACAGCTGACCCGAAACATCAGCAAGGCCACAGCCACAGCTGCAGACATTATCCCCTCCACCCAAGCTTTGACATGTCTGCTTAAGCAAATTGTTCCAACAGACCACGGAGTAAAGACATCAAAGGACACCCTGTTAAAAGCAGTGCAATCACGTTTTGGTCATGTCGAGGAGGAGCCCCTGTACTATCTGGCAACAATACTGGACCCGAGATATAAAGACCGCTACTTCACCCTTGCATAAAAATGGCAAGCAACAGATATGCTTAGGGAAAAGTTGCTGGAGAATGATGTTGCCACAGCTGGCACTCCCCAGCCAGAGGAGCCACCAGAAAAGAGGAGCAGAGAAGACGGGAATAACTCATTGTTGGGAATGTTTGATGCAATACTGGAAGAAAACACTGAAGCTGCCATTCACCAGGAAAATGGCAGAGTGGATACAGAAGTAAGTGTTTAGATTTATTTAACATTTTCTAAAGACAAAACGTATAGCTCTTGTTAATGGTCAGAACAACATCATAATTAGATTGTATTTTTCTGCTGTGTTTTTGTTAATTTTTAGCTCCAGTCATATCTGTCAGAGCCAACGCTTCACCTGAGCCGTTGTCCACTGGAATACTGGAGGAGCAACCAGTCCCGCTTTGAGTGCATGGCTCAGCTTGCTCGGAAATATCTGTCCGCGCCTTGCACTATAGCGTCGACAGCGAGCGCTTGTTTTCTGCTGCTGGACACGTGATGACCGAGGAAAGAAACAGACTTGTATGCGAAAAGACAGAGATGCTGCTTTTCATTAAAAAAAATCTTCCCCTGATCCATCAACAGGTAGAAGGGTAGATAAATAGTACAGGAACCAAAGGTTGAGTGTTGAGATAACGGGTCAGAACATGTGCCACCTTTTGAAGTATTACGGTCTGTCTCGCTCTCTCACTCTAAAACAACTGAACCTCATTGACTTTAGTGAAAAGGCATTCATTTGAATGGAACCATAAGCCAAAATCATTTAAACTTAATTTTTTGTTAGTATGGAATGCACTTTTTCAGATGTTTACACAGACAAGTTTAATTTGTGGCAGTGTATTATGCACATTTTATCTATTGTTATTGAGGAAATGCACTTTTCAGTTTGTTTACATAGACAAGTTTAACTTGTGTCAGTGCATTATGCACATTTTATTTATTGTTATTGAGGAAATTCACTTTTTCAGTTTGTTTACATAGACAAGTTTAACTTGTGTTGGTGCATAATGCACATTTTGTTTATTTTTATTTAGGAATGCACTTTTCAGATTGTGTTTACATAGAAATGTTTGAATCTAACTTGTGTCAGTGCATCAATTTTCTATACATATATATGTTTTTAACTTCGTGAATGCACTTTTTCAGTTTGTAATCCTGATGCATGTATTAGCATCAGTTAAAGGGGCCTTTATTATTTTTTTGGAGAGGCTTGCCAATAGTTTTTCATTGGAAAAAATAAATATCTCCATTTAAAGAGTCAAAAGTGTTTATGGGTTTGTTCATAGCATTAATGTCATGATCATATGTATATGTGTTATCGGTTATTGGTATCGGTATCGGCTTTTAGGAGCTGAAAATTATCGGTATGGGCTTTAAAAAAATGTTATCACGCATCCCTACTGTTAATACTCCACACCTCAGCTTTCCCATGTCATTCATAGGTGAAATACATACACTGCACTTGCACTCTGGTTAGACTGAATTGAATTGCAATGACTATAAAGTTGAATGAATCTCATCACATTTTCAGGATTAGTCTATATTAGTCTTATGTACAGCACACACCAAGCATCTGTTTTTTCAATTAAAATGTAACATCCAGTGGTCACATGTACTTCTCTCTTCAGATGCACTTTTAAAATATTTCACCAGCAGCCCAGTGACACAGCATCAGGACTAAAGTCACCAACAGACCTGCTGACTGGCCATCTCTTCTAACTGACAAAGTGAGATGAGAGTTAGTTCACAGAGGACCAGGTCAAATAAAAAGCAGTTACACATTTCCCAAAAACAAAGATGGGAGAGTGTTGACATGACTTTTGTAACTGAGTCTTAGTCAATGCTGAAAAAATCAAAAGAAGCTGGCTGATGTACTCAAACAGATATGATAGCTTGCACTGCTTTTGCTGCTGAATGTTTCCTCCAAAAGAATACACTTAATAGACTTAATAAGGAAGGACTAAAGGACTGGAAAATGCAAGCCACTTGCTGAAGGTTCATGAGGATAGCCAGGAGCACAATACCCGCATGGCAACATGGAAGGAGTTGGAGGTCGTTTTGCAAAGCGGCTGACAAAAGATAAGCAAGAGATGGCAATCTGAGGCTGAGAGATAATATGTTTTTCACAATGCCTTATTCATATTGTATTTTTATAACTTGTTTCTTTCTTCAGTTTTTATTTGGTGTGATATTTTTTACTTAAAAGGAAAACAATATTGAATACATACATGCAGTTTCTGTGTGAGTGTATGAAAATTGATTGTGAAATTGACTGCGATGCAAGGGGGCGCCGGCTAATATCTTGCCCAGGGCACCAAATTACTCAGGGCCGGCACTGACCCAGGTTGAGTAGTTTGGTGGTCATCATTCTGCTGGGAATTATTGTGTTAAACACAGAGCTTAAGTCCACAAACAACATTCAAATGTATGTTACCGGGTGTTCCAGATGGCTTAGTGCAATATGAAGGGCTGTGTTGATGCCGTCTTCTGTAGACCTGTTGGCTCTATAGGCAAATTGATGCTGGTCTAGAGTGGATGGAAGGTGACGGACGTAAAACAGATGGGGACAGTGCCTGGAGACAGGGAGAGGTTGAGGATGTTGCTGAATACCCCTGCCAGCTGATCTGCACAGTCTCTGATTGCCCTTCTTGGAACACCATCTGATCCGATGGCCCTCTTGGGGTTGACAATACAATCCTGACCTTATCAATGCTAACAGTACGTTGCAGGCTGTTGGTGGACGGAGAAAGAGTGTAGCTATCTCCTCAAGACCTTCCATTGTGTGTGGAATCTTGCAAGTTGGCTCCTCAGTGTGTGGCTTCCTTTGGGGTTACTGGTGGCTGAGTGACTCTTGTGTGACATGTATTGAGGTACCAATACACTGATCTGATACTAAAAGGTGGAGTTAACCTCTCCGCACCCACCCGCCCGCCGGCGGGCGATTGCAGAAAAGTGACTGTATGTCTACAATAGGCAGTGACATATCCCGCTTCAACTTTCATCAATACGGACATACTATACTTCATTAGAAAGGGTAGAATCTCCGCAATTCATTCATCCAGTTGATTTTGCAAAAATCATGAGCACCAAACCATAAATCATTGATATTTACCAGCATGGTAAACGTGAGATGCAATAAACGCACAACGTCTCCCTACCTTTGTCGCAGCCCTACAGCCGTAATATGTGTCCATTCCTCAATTACTTATATTCCAGTTGTCCGTAAGAATCCACTGATCAAAAACATCAAAATGTTTTTTCATAAAATTACTCCAGCTTGTGAATGTCGTCCTGTAAAGTCCATTTGTTTACCGTCTACCAACTTTGTTCTTCAAATAAAATCCATACTTTCCCGGCCGCAATCGGAATTACTCCAGTTCCTGTATGGTGTTGTTGGGTATGCTTGTTTTCAACACTTTGCTGGCTACAAAATAAAAGTGTCCCCATCTTTTTCTGTTCAGTTTTCACCCCAGCACAGCCCGTGAAGTAGATCGAGCGCTCCCTGTTTGAAGGACTAATAGGCTTTGTTTACTGTTTTCCGCTGCCTTAGTATAGGGACAGCGTATTGGCTATCGACATGTCAATCATTCAGGCTTCTAGCCAATCATTTTACCTTTCCAACGAGGGTAGGCATGCCCAGGTCAGTTACATATGAGCCGAGATATATTGCTGCGCCTCCGAGTGAAAGAGCTGACATTACGCACAGGGCGCACGGTAAAGGGACATTTAAACAGCGGACATTTAAACTTTTATTGTACGGCCATTTTCACAGTTTACAATGGCTAAAGCCACATAGAAAACTAAATATGTCTGGGAAGAAGCCCTGGAATTGATCATGGCATCATCTGATTAAAGTGAAGACAGTGTGTACGACTCAGAGAGAGGAGATGTTTGCTCGGGGCCTGGACTCCATCTTAGATCGGTGAGTAACGTTATCTTTGATGATGTTTGATTTATTTATTTAGCCATGAGTGAAATTTGATTGAAAGTTAGTGGGTAGGGGGGTTTTATGCTTACAGTTAACAGTACAGTATACATTAGAATTTCATAAATGATGCTAAATGGTTAGCGCCCCAGGGCCTAATTAGCCTAGCTAAGCCTAGTTTGCTAGCTAGCTAGCTAGCTTGCTAGCTACTCAACTAGTGTTGTTTTTGGCAGCCTGTTTTAATTTTAGTTTTAGTCTAGTCTTTGTGTAAAACGGTCATTTTAGTTTTTATTAGTTTTAGTCATGTTTTTTTATTCTTTTTAGTCTAGTCATGTTTCAGTCGACTAAAGGTCTGAGCATTTTAGTCTTATTTTAGTCAGAATCATCCATGACTATTTTTGTCTAGTTTTAGACGACGAAAACTGATGACATTTTAGTCTAGTTTTAGACAAAGAAAATTGTACTTAAGTCTCTTTTTAGTAATGCAATTTCTATCTACTTGTCTTGCATTTGCTATGTTGTACCCTTCTCCCCTCATAGGTCAGTGTCATTTGGTAACAGCAGCACACACAGA
>CAEMYA010000528.1:163025-176815 GCA_903131615.1 Diplodus sargus | reverse complement strand
TTTAGGTTGTGGGTATGGTACATGCTAAATAATTTCAGAAACTAGAAGGTTGTCAGCTTTCAAACGAAGTATCATACATCCATCTAGGACTTGCAGTTATTGTGTTATAAGCTTTTCCATTTGGGTGTGCTAAATAGGCGAAAATTACCGAAAATAGGTGGGTGCGGAGAGGTTAAAACACTGCAGACTACTGATTGGCCTTTCCAAACAAACCAGTGTTGTTTTATCCTCTGCACCCTGATGTAGGATTTCCCTTCTGTCTTATGGTCTACAGCCTTTTCTCAAGTAAAGGTTGCTTCCCTATTGTCTTAAACAACCACATGTGTGCTATGTGTAGTGATTGTGTTGTCAAGCAAAAAGAAGACAGTGAAGGAGCGTAAGTAGTGACTCGTCGAAGTGTGTGCAATTGGCAGAAAAGTGACGATCAATTTGAGCAAAGCAGAAGGAAAACGAGGTTTGTACATGTTGTCGATCTGGCACAAATTTTGTATGTTATCAATACAGTCACAGTGTGTCAGTTAATAATGCAACAGCTAAGGTTACGATCAAGTTAACGATCTCCTCACCTCTGCAGATTCCGGTGCCCTCAACATCCTGCTACTACTAGACCTCAGCACAGCCTTTGATACTGTCAATCATTCCATCCTCCTTAAAAGGCCGCACCAACAGGGTGTCGAGGGCACTGTACTCGACTGGCTCACCTCCTACCTCACTGACAGGCAACAGTTTGTCTCCGTCTCGGGCCACACATCCACCCTCTCTCCTGTTACGCAGGGGGTCCCTCAGGGCTCAGTCCTCGGCCCCTTCTTTTCATCTGCTACCTATTCTCCCCTGGTCACATCATCCGCAAACTCAACCTGGACTTCCACTGTTACGCCGATGACACCCAGATCTACATCAGCACCAGACCCACCCAAAAATCCTAGTAATGGGACCAAGTCACATATGTGCAAGTCTCAAGTAAGTCTCAAGTCTTAACCTTCAAGTCTCAAGTAAGTCCCAAGTCATTTTTTCTTGGGCAAATGGAGTCAAGTCACAGGTTATGTCAAGTCGAGTCAAGTCAAGTCCTGTACTAGGTCAAGTCAAGTCCAAGTCAAGTCACCTTTTTATTGCAATTTTACTCGCAGAATCTGATCTTAATAAAGTGAAAAGACAAGATATAAGTAACTGTCAGTGAACATCAATGACCAATATGTCCAACCTGTTTAAAAAAATGACAATACTTTGGATTTGCATTGTAATTACTTATATTCAGTAAAATCCTTAGTTACCACTAGTACTAGTACTACTTTTAGGTGACTTCATCGCTGCAATATTTACTTTGCAAGGATGACCCCGCACACACACACCACACACACAGACACACACACAGACAGACAAACACACACACACACACACACACACACACACACACACACACACAGACAGACACACACACACAGAGGTAGCGGCCAAAATCACACAGGCTGCCCACCGTTGCTTAAGATAGGCAGGGAAAACACTGGGTAATGATTCGGTGTTGGCGGGCTGGTATGTTATTTAGCTCATTTAACGCTGTGTTGCTCGTTCGTAAAATGTACAGCCAGTCTTGTCATGAACCGGTCGGAAGGTTAGCTCAAGTTGTCTGGGGTTAATGTTGGCAAATCAAAAAAACAACTTCCACCAAACCGACCCTCCCCACCCCCACCTCCGTATCATATCAAGCTTAGCTAACTACCGACTAGGCTAACAAGATAATATTAGCTAATTAACAAGCACTAACTGGGCGGAATGGCTCTTCAAATGATGAACAAAGTTTGAAGTTGTCGCTTGGCTGTCCGAGATGTTTATGTCACATGTCTTGCACTGTGCTATGCATCTTTTGCCGTCAAAATGGTAATTCTGAAAGCTGAAGAAGATGACTCTTGGCACCGCTCCCGCTGCCATGTTGAGGCAGATCTGATATAAGAGGGTGTGTTTCTCGAATAAAAACGTAAGGTATGTAGAGAGGGCATGATAGATTGACAGGGTAGTGATCCAACCATGACAACGCCATTCTCAGCCTACGCTCCTTCCGAGTAATCGATATTTTAATATATATATATATATATATATATTAGGGCTGTCAGGCGATTAAAATGTATCTAATTAATTACAGGATTTAATCTAATTAATAGAATTTTAATCTCATATCTGCTAAAGGTACCCAAATAAAGAATTTGAATTCTAGGACATTACAAAATTGTATTGCATGACTAAACAATTGAATACACTAAGAAGAGAAGAACCTGCCGTTCAAAGGCCCTAGCAACGATGTGCTCGCCTTGCTCCCCTGAGTGGCGTCCATGTCTGTTGTCACCCTGCTTTAACTAGCGACTAGGGCTGTAACGATACACCAAACTCACAAGCAGTTTGTATCACGTTTTTTTACCCACGGTTCGATACAAACCTCGATTTTTTTTTTCTTTCTAAATTAAACATTTTATTTACGTAACATTTCAATAACTTATGTATATAATTGTCTGATAGCATCAGCGGTGCAGTATTGCGGAGGGCGTGTCTATCTGATGGTCTGTTAACTGCACAGATCCCTCACTCAACTTAAAGGAGAACTTCGATCAATTTCAACATGCAGCTTTATTGCTCAAGCTACCCTTGACTTGCCAGTACCGAAAACGCGAACACTTTTGGTCCACCCCTTACAGGGCTCCTTGAACGGAGAGTTAGCATTGACAGCTAACAGTACGGGGTCACGTCTTTACATTGTGTTTTAAGCATCTTAACATGCTCCAAATATCACCCCAAAAGCTATGCAACATCAGCAGACACCTTACAACACAGCACTGTAGCGTGTATGGCTCACAATGAATAAAAAAGTGGTTAAAACAGCGTGTTTGTGCAAGCAGCTACTTACCGGTTTGTTTACATCCCGTCTTCCCGTAGTCCAAACTATCCGTCGACTAATCCGTCGAGCGTGCGCTTACTCCCTCGCTGGCAGAGACGGAAACTTTTGCAGACAGAAATGTATTCCAGCATTTTCGTTTTTCTGTTCATAACGTACATGTCCATGTTACAGCCTGTCATGAGCCATGAGCCTTACAATAGCCTGTTATGAGTCTACTAGCGCATTGTTTACACATGCGACCAGCTGATTGTGCTGTGTAAACCTGCACTGCTGTGTGAACCTGCACTGCTGCCCGGAACCAGGCCTGAGCTGCAAAGAAGAGGAGACACAGACCGGCTGTACCAGCGATCGTTATGGGAAACGTGAGGTCTCTGGGGAACAAGACTGACGAGTTCGCCGCGCTGATAAAGGCTCAGAGGGAATATCGTGAGTGCAATGTGTTGTGTTTCACGGAGACATGGCTCCACTCAAACATCCCAGACTACAGCGTGGCGGTACCCGGCTTCAGCACTGTTTGGGCGGACAGGGACTTGACAAGCAGCGGAAAGAAGAAAGGAGGAGGGATTGTACTGTATGTGAGTGAGAGGTGGTGTAATCCCGGACATGTTCATGTGAAGGAACGTCTCTGTACCCGGACATTGAACTGCTGACTGTGGGGATGCGGCCTTATTATTTGCCCCGTGATTTCACGTCCGCCATCATCATCAGTGTGTACGTTCCTCCTTCAGCTGATGCAGCGCTGGCCTGTGAAGTCATCCACTCCGCTGTTGCCCAGATACAGACGCAGCATCCTAACGCATTTATTGTCATCACTTGGGATTTTAATCATGTCTTACTGGACAAAACCCTCCCAACATTTGGAGAATGGAGGTCTGGTAGTCATGTTTTCGGGGAATTAGTTTGGTAACTTAGGTTACTACTTATTTCTTTTTTAGAGAAGCGAGTCTGGGTCCTACGACCCATTGAGCGGCTGGCCTGTACTCTCTTCATTCTTATGTTTTTTTTTGCCAGACCTCCAGACTCTGGTAGTGTTCATTATATGTTGATTTAATTTTTTGTAAATAAAATCTTGGGTTTTGCACATATTTTCGAGTTGTAAATCTTTAATATGTTTATGGCCACAAAATGAGCCATCTTGATGTTGTGGCCGTAATACACCAGTATGTTGACTGCCCAACCAGAGACTGTAACACACTGGATCTTTTATATGCAAATGCTAAGGATGCATACAGTCCCACAGCCCTCCCCCCGCTTGGAAGATCTGACCACAACCTGGTCCTGCTGACCCCTAATTATGTCCCTCTTGTTCAGCGGCAGCCTGTCCACACTAGGAACGTGAGGAGGTGGACTCAGGAGGCTGTTGACGCACTACAGGACTGCTTTGAGTTGACTGACTGGGATGCACTCGTTGAGCCACATGGAGAGGATCTCGACAGCAGGTTCTGTGAACACACCACCATGCCAACCCGGACTGTGCGCTGCTTTTCTAATAATAAGCCGTAGATCACCAATGACCTGAAAGCCCTTATTAACCAGAAGAAGAAGGCGCTCAGGTCTGGAGATAGGGAAGAACTGAGGAGAGTGCAGCATGAACTCAGGGATATGATGAGGGCCTGTAAAGACACCTACAGGAAGAAGCTGGAGGCCAAACTTCAGCAGAACAATGTGAGGGATTTGTGGAGTGGTATGAAGCAGATCACTGGGTGTAAGGTGAGCGGCAGACAGTCATCAGCCAGCCTGGAGAGGGTAAATGAGCTGAACAGATTCTTCACTAGGTTCAGCTCACAGCCTCCTCCTCCACCTCCTCCTCCTCCTCTTCCACCTTCACCTCCTCCTCCACCTCCTCGTCCTCCACTGAAGACATCAACAGCCTCCCCCGCATGACTGTGACTGCAGGCCAGGTTAGGAGACAGCTGGAGAGACTCGACCAGCAGAAGGCTGCAGGCCCTGACGGTATCAGCCCCAGGATCCTGAAGACATGTGCCAGCCAGCTGTCTCCTGTCCTACAACACCTCTACAACCCGAGCCTGGGTCAGGAGAGAATACCAGTGCTTTGGAAGACGTCCTGCCTGGTTCCTGTTCCAAAGAAGTCGACACCATCAGACCTCAATGACTACCGACCAGTGGCCCTCACATCTTACGTCATGAAGGTGCTGGAGAGACTGGTCTTGGCCAACCTGAGGCTGCAGGTGAGAGCCCTCCTAGACCCTCTGCAATTTGCCTACCAGCCCCACTTGGGAGTTGATGACGCTGTCATCTACCTGCCGCAAACGAGCCCATTCGCACCTGGATGGTGGAGGAAGCACTGTGAGAATCACATTCTCTGAGTTCTCTAGTGCTTTTAACACCATTCAGCCACTGCTACTGGGGGAGAAGCTGCGGGTGATGGGTGTAGACGACACAATGATCTCCTGGATTACTGACTACCTGACAGGCAGGCCACAGTTTGTCCGTCTGGGCAGTGTTCTGTCTGATGCGGTGGTTAGTGATACAGGAGCTCCACAGGGGACTGTACTGTCTCCTTTCCTGTTCACCTTATACACCAATGACTTTCAATACAACCCTGGGTCGTGTCACCTGCAGAAGTTTTCTGACGACTCGGCTGTTGTTGGGTGTATAAGTGAGGGACAGGAGGAGGAGTACAGGGCACTGGTGGACAACTTTGTGGAGTGGACTGGACAGAATCACCTGTGGCTGAACATCAGCAAGACCAGAGAGATGGTGATAGATATCAGGAAGAAAAGGAAGACAGCTTTCCAACCTCTGTGCATTCTGGGAAGGGATGTGGAGGCGGTGGAGGATTACAAGTACCTGGGTGTTACCATCAACCACAGACTGGACTGGAGATCTAATACTGAAGCTGTGTACAAGAAGGGGATGAGCAGAC
The DNA here is from genome assembly GCA_903131615.1 of Diplodus sargus. Taxonomy (NCBI): domain Eukaryota; kingdom Metazoa; phylum Chordata; class Actinopteri; order Spariformes; family Sparidae; genus Diplodus; species Diplodus sargus. The sequence continues at coordinate 171,044 of CAEMYA010000528.1, read as the reverse complement.
TTTACTTCCTGAGGAAGCTGAGATCCTTCAACGTGTGCAGCAAGATGTTGGAGATCTTTTATCAGTCTGTGGTGGCCAGTGTACTTTTCTTTGCTGTGGTTTGTTGGGGAAGCAGCATCGGAGCCAGCGACACCAACAGACTCAACAAACTGATCAGGAGGGCTGGCTCTGTGATTGACTGCAAACAGGACACTCTGGAGACTGTGGTGGAGAGGAGGACACTGAAATGACTGTTATCCATCATGGATAATCCTCTCCACCCTCTCCAACTCACACTGGTCAGACAGCGGAGCACCTTCTCCGGAAGGCTGCTTCAGCTTTGCTGTCGTAGCAATAGATACAGGAAATCTTTCCTGCCACAAGCTATCACTTTATACAACAACTCTCTCACCTCTGCCTGACAGAGAACTCTGCTCTCTCGACTGTTTGTATATATTATTATTGTTTATAATATATTTAGCATATTTTGTTTTGTTGTATATATTGTTATTGTTTATTGTTTATAGCACACTGTGCATTGTATATATATATATATATATACACTATGTATATATTGCCTTCTATTTATGTTATGCACAAAGTGTTTTATTTGTGGACCCACTACTGCTGTAACAAAATAATTTCCCTGTCTGGGACAATTAAAGTAATTCTATCTATCTATCTATCTATCTATCTATCTATCTATCTATCTATCTAAAAACATGGCTGTCCCAGAACTTCCTCAAACTCAGCAGTGACGAGTGACAAATCCACTCTCAACAAAACTGGACCCATCTCATTCACCATTGACAGCTCGACCATCTCTCCCTCCCCTCTGGCACGCAATATTGGCGTTATCCTGGACCCCACTCTCTCCTTCGATCCCCATGTCAGCTCCACTGTCAAGACCTCGTACTTCCACCTCCACTGCATCGTCAAAATCCTTTATCCACGCCTTCATCTCCTTACGTCTTGACTACTGCAACTCCCTCCTCACTGGCATCACCTTTCATTCCCTCCATAGACTCCAAATGGTCCAAAACTCTGCTGCTTGCCTCCTTACTCACACCCGGTCTTGTGAACACATCACCCCCGTTCTCTTCACTCTCCACTGTCTCCCCATCAAACAATGCATCAATTTCAAAATACTTTTTCTGACCATCAAGGATCTCCATCACCTGACCCCACCCTACCTGTCTGACCTACTTATCCCCCATCGTCCCTCCCGAGCCCTCCGATCCTCCTCCACTCTCACTCTGACCGTACCACCATCCAGACTCAAAACCTTTGGAGACAGAGCCTTCTCTAGAACAGCACCCCGACTATGGAACTCTCTCCCCCAACCAGTCCACGACTCTTGCTCACTCCCCTTGACCTGCCTCTCTTCACCCTCCTTCTTCTCTCCTCACCCATCAGCCCCCCACCCCTCTTCAATCCATCCCTGCCACCTTTAGACTGCTGCTGTACCTGTTTTGTCTGTTTGTCTGTAACAGTGTCATCTATTCCACACTCTACCACTGCTTCTGTTCTCCGTTGTGCTGTCTCCCGCTTGTCCCCCCTGTTATGACCCTGGGGGTCATGATTTGTCTAATATTCTTGTGTGTATTTGTCTGTCTTTCTCCCTCCCTGTCAAGAGGGGGTGCTGTCTTTCTCTGTGTGTCCCAAAAGGTACCAGTGCAGGTGGAGGCCGCTGATTGGCTGAGATCCTGGTGGCTGCTGACTCGTGGAATCGCAGGACTGGGACATTCAAAAGTGGAGCCTGCAGCACACCTGGCGTCTCTCTCTCTCTCTCTCTCTCTCTCTCTCACTGAGATCGCTGGCTTGATTGATTGACATTTGCAAAATTGATGTTCGTTGTGGTTGCCGCAGAGATTCTGATCTCTTTTGTACATATTGTAAATATTGTTAAATTACTTTTTCAGTCCACTTTAGTAGGGGTGAGTAGCCTTTTTCTTTGTGCACCTTTTTCTCCTGTTTTTGGTTAGGGAGTGAGGTAAGATAACCTGTATTTCTTTTGACTTTTGTTTTGGGTTAGGAAAGAAAGATTTAAAAACCAGCTTGTTTTGTTTATTGTTTTAGGTATTGCTCACCCTGAAGTATTTTCGTTGGGTAAATAAATTCCCTTATTTTGGACTGCATTTCCGTTTGTTTTTGGTGGTTATTCTTGGGAGTGGGAAAAGGGAGAGATCACTATGTTATGTACCGGTATACCCTAGGCCGGGACATAACATGACTGTCATTGCCCTTTTTGTATCTTCATCTCTGTAAGTGACTTTGGGTCATTGAAAAGCGCTATATAAAATAAATGAATTATTATTATCATTATAACAGTTTATTACCAGACCAGTCTCCATTGGTGTTCTCCAACTGCTAGAAAGGTGAAAAGGGTTACCCAAAGCCGGTCATTAACAAACTCTGCCTATACTTAAGATTACTCTCCACACTGGAAACACATAGCAGGTTTGGCATTCAGATACAGTTACAAAGGGCTACATAGGTTCAAAGGGCACTACAGAAGATTAAGAAGAATATGTATTTATGCCACATATCATACAATGTGCAACAAGGTGAAACTGGTACTTGAGGGAACAGTGGGTCACGTGTGCACCTGGGGTCCAACTCCAGATCTTAGCCATTGCCTTGGTCAAGAGGACTAACTGGAGAATTGACCTAATGTGCATGTTTTATATTGAAGTATAAAACTTGAGATGCAGGCAACACAGAATAATACCTAAGAGCTTATGCCTGGGTTCCAGTGTGAAAGGACACAGAGTCACAAGGATCCTTCAGAGGGCTCAAAACCAGCTACTCAAGAATGCAACACATTCATTTCACCATTGATGCACTCAGTACTAAGACTGACCAGACATTTGAGAACTAACATGACTGCTACCAAGAAATGTCAGGAAAAATGTTTCCAAGTATGTTGAGAAGTCACAAGCATCACAACACACTAAAGGTAAGGGTCCTTAGCGACTCTGTAAGGACACTCCCACACATAGCTTAAAGGCCTGCACCTCCCCTTCAGTTAGTTAGAACTGAAGAAGCCTCCTGGATGAGAGGTGACACATCTTCAAGAAACTGAAACAAGGGGATGGTCACGTGGCCAGCAACCGCAATGGTCGCTGAAGACTAGGGCTCCTCACCGACCTCCGCTTTTCATTTAATAATCAGGTCTTTTTCACTCTATTCGGTCTGGAATTACTTTTTCCTTAGTGCAACGAGCAAATGCGATGCCTGGACAACCGAAAAAAACAGCATCTTTGTCGTCTAAATTAGCAGCGGAGAAACGAAGATCAGCTAACATGTTAGCTAACGCTACCGCAGAGCTAAGCATGGAGGACATTATTGCTCCAAGTCTTGGAGAAGCAACAGAGTGCGCTGGAATCCATAGTTCATAATGCAGTCAAGGGAGCATTACAAGAGATTAATACCTCTCTACAACACATCAGAACTGAACTAGAGAGGCAAGGCTCCACCGTACATGATCTGGTGCAACAAGTGGGCGATACCCAGAGGAAGAGTCGGGAGATGAACAAAGTGGTTACTGCCTGTGTTGAAGACCAGAAGAAATTTGAGCTAAAACTAGCCGAGATGGAAGACCGGTCTCGTCGCAACAATGTACGTATCATTGGGGTTAAAGAGGGCCGCGAGGCAGATGACCCCATCGGATTTCTGCAAAAACAACTACCAATGTGGATCCCCTCGCTACAGAATAAGCCCGTCATTGAAATTGACAGAGCACATCGAATATATGGCAAGGCTACAGCATCCCGCACCATGATTTTCAGGTGCCTGAGATACCAAGATCGCCAAACAATCCTTCAAGGAGCAAGAGAAGTACAGGGAAATGGACCGATTCGTGATGAGAAAACAACACTTCGATTCAAGCCTGACTACAGTGCATTCACTATTCAGCGGCGTCAAGAGTTTGTAGGGGCACAACGTAAGCTACATGCTAAAGGGATCTCCAACTTTCTCATCTATCCTGCTATGTTGAGAGTTACCCACAGAGGGAGGCAGCTCTCCTTCAACACAGCCAAAGAGGCCGATGACTTCTGTGAGGATCTGGGACTGGAGGATGTTGCGAGCGATGCTGCGAGCGAGAAAACCACGCACCTGGATCCACAACCAACAGGTGAACCAGAGACTGAGCCAGCCGCACAAGACACTCCGTAACAGGAGTTAGACTGAACAGCATGAACATTACGTCCGGGCTCACCGGGCGGGGAACAACTGGACTACTTTACAAAGCGATTCGAGAACACTAACGTAAGTCAACGGTGCATACAGCATTAACATACAGAACATAATGGACTCAGGTGCATTGACTATTAAGCAAGCTATTATTTTGGTAGGATGGTTAACAAGCCAACAAGGTTGATTTGTTCGTATTGCTTCTCCAAGAGTTTCTGGTGAATGTTAAAGAAGGTAGCGTCCTGGACTGTGTTGTTCAATATTTTGAAACGGCAGGACCTGTTTTTTGTGTAATGTTAATGTTATATGTTCGGAGGGGGAGGTGGGCTAGGGTTTGTGCGAGCTGCGCTTGATGTGGCCACGCATCTTACAATCGGGTGAGGGGTTTTGCGGTCTCAGAGGGGGGAGGGGGTTATTTTGTTTTTTAGGTTTATATCACACCTTGCTTATATTTACCAGTATGTGCCTTGTTTATGGAATTACTTTAGAGGAGAGATTTGGCAGAGAATATTTCAAGATGCAACAATTTTTGGAGGATGGCTGACCTTTCTATCATGTCAGTTAACATTAGGGGCCTTAATGGACCAGTCAAACGAACCAAATTCCTGGATTATTTAAAAAGAAAGAACGTAGATATTGCGCTTATACAACAGTCACACCTGCGCAAAAAAGATGTGAGTCGCCTACAGAATAAATATTACAAGATTGCTGCCTCATCAAGTGATATTACTAAAACCAAGGGCTCAATTATACTGTTCTCACGGAAGAATAGTTTTTCTAAACCTATACATGATCTTCTTGTGACAGGTCGAGCAGAATTGAATGATTTACTGAGAAGGAGAGCTGAATTCATAATGCATAGAGTGAGACAAAACTATTATTCTAATGGTTGCAAACCAAGTAAACTGCTTGCTTTTAAACTAAAACAAAGTGAGTCTAGAGCTACAATTAACAGTATTTGTACAGAACGTGGCATCTCCGCAAACCCCCAGGATATCAACAACACCTTTAAATCTTTTTACTCAATATTGTATAGGTCCTCTTCCAACTCCAACACAGCACAATCCCAGGATTTTTGTAAAAAATTGGATCTTCCTTGTCTAGCTCCAGAAGAGGCAGAAGAATTAGGCCAACCAATATCGCTAGAGGAACTTAAAGCAGCATTAAAGGGAGTTAAAAAGGGCAAAACACCAGGGTTAGATGGGATCCCATCAGAACTATTATTGCAATACTTTGATATACTTGGACCAACAATTTTACAATCTTTGACCTCAGCAATAGAAAAGGGCACCTTTCTTAGACAGACAAACACTGTGCTAATATCTGTCATACAGACCGATAATTCTATTGGGGACTGATATAAAGCTTTTTTCCAAAGTCTTGGCACTACGCCTAGAGCGCTTTATTGGGAAGTTAGTTCACCCTGACCAAACTGGTTTTATACCCAAACGCCATGCGGCAGATAATATACGTAGATTTCTGCATGTAATAGAACAGTTTTATCCCTTGATGCGGAAAAAGCGTTTGATAGCTTAGAGCGGAATTATTTGTGGCAAGTAATGGAGGCACTTGGTCTTAGGTTCCAATTCATTAGCATGGTGCAAACGCTATATGCAAACCCCACAGCCATTGTTTCAACCAATGGTTTACACTCACAACCATTTCCCACCCAACGTGGCTCACGACAGGGATGCCCATTGTCACCTATGCTGTTTGCACTTTCTTTGGAACCATTGGCCCAAGCTATAAGGCAAAATAAAATCTGTAGCGTTCCTCTCAAATCTTGCAACAGCTCAATATCGTTATTTGCGGACGACATCTTGCTATATATTTCAGACCTTGAGGACTCCGTACCTACAATTCTCCAGATATTTAGTGCATTTGGTTCGATATGTGGTTACAAAATCAACTGGGACAAGTCGAATTTGCTTAAATTAAATAATAAACCAGCAAATCTACCTGTGAGTCATAAGATACCAATTCAAAGCAAAATTACTTACCTGGGTGTCGTCATACATACATCAATGCAGCGAGTTGTCCAAGATAACTATGAGACCATTTTAGCCAATATTCAAAGGGATCTGAACAAATGGTCCGCTCTACCAGCATCATTGAGGTCCAGGATAGCGGTGGTGAACATGAACATTTTGCCCCGTGTGAATTTCTTAAGTGCAATGATTCCTCTACCTCCACCAATAAAATACCAGAAGAGACTTGACTCCTCTGTTAGGCAGTATATTTGGAACAATAAACAACCTAGACTAAAATTTTCAACTTTGCAACGCACCACCAATAATGGAGGATTAGTGCTTCCCAACTTCAAAATGTATCACTTGGCCTTTCAGTTACGTGCTCTTAAGGTGTGGTTGGACCCCTCTTCAACTGTCCCATGGAGGGAAATAGAACAGGAACTTATTGGACCCATGAGACTACAGGACTTTGCTTTTGCAGGTGTCTGCCTGAGGAAAAGCTTGTTTACCTATGGTCCTATTATTACGAATACAATAACTAATCTTAGGCAGGTAGAAGGACACTTGGGATATACTAATAAATGGCACAGACATACTCCTTTATGGCATAATACACACTTATTGTCTGGTAATAAACCCTTTGTATGCAGACAGTGGAGTGAGAAGGGGGTTTACACAATGGAACAACTTTTTAATGAAAAGGGTTTGTTAAGCTTTGAGGAGCTCAGGACTAATTTTGGTATTCCCAAGACATCGTTCTACAGTTATCTGCGCTTAAGGTCAGCTCTCAAATGTCATGGAGTACCCTGGGGGAAAGCTCCTGAGACCCACCCAGTCTTTAGGTGGTTTTTTGATCTTCCTGGGGGAAGATTAGTGTCCATGGTTTACACAGGATTGATACAGGCAGCTACAGGTGAACTCCCAATAATCAAGACATGGGAGCGAGATCTGAATGTTGAGGAAAACATAATTGATTGGGAGATAGTTTGGGATAACATTTTTCACTGCTCTAAAAATCCAAACCATCAACATATACACTTTAATATATGTCACAGGACATATTGGACCCCTCAGAAAAGATACATTACTAAGGCCATGCTTTTTGGTATACAATAGCAGCAACAGTATCCAATCTGATAGGGAAATCAATTCCAGTTGAGCCCATTATCTGGTTATTAAATGATGACTCCAAGTTAGAACTGACTGAAAGACAGAGGAAAATTTGGCTGGCTGGATCAACGGCTGCCAAGAAAATGACAGTCCAACGGTGGCTGCCTCCGCACTCACTCTCTACCCAACAGTGGCTAGCTTACTTTCTGGATATAATCATGCTTGAGCTCTCGACAGCAAGGATAAACAAGGCAAAAATTAAAACTATTGACCTTTGGAGGGATGCTGCTGAAGAGGTCTCTAATATGATGACCTCAATTACACAAGACCTGGATAGATCCTCAGTGGAGGATGATTAGACAAGGTGTGTTTTTTTTTTTCTTTCTTTTCCTCTTTTTTTGAGACCACTGGGTGGGTGGGTATGGGTGTGTACCTTGTTGTGGGTACGTGTGTGTGTGTTGTGTTGTTTTGTTTTGAGACACCATCTGATAAATATTCTGCTCACTATTATATAGGCATCTGTTGACAGTACTTGTACTTGTATGAGGAGCAAGTGATGTACATGTTTGAGTGACATAAATGGTGTCAATAAAAAGTTGATCACAAAAAAAAAGAAACTGAAACAAATGCAGCTGCCTATAATACAGAGCCTACAATTACCCTGACCTGGCGAAATTCGCCGTTTTGAAACCAAAATAGGTGACCTACGTGAATCGTGTAGATCCGATGAGAAAATACTGTTTTGGGGGGGGGGGGGGGGGGG
>CAEMYA010000528.1:129721-153476 GCA_903131615.1 Diplodus sargus | reverse complement strand
AATTTCTGTCCGAGAGCAGACGGTACCTGATTTGTCTGTCGCTCCTGTGCCCTCATTTCTCACTCGACAGAAATAAAAACGACATGAGAGCGTTCAGCCATGTCTCCTCTCACTCAGCATATACACATTTTGGCCATAACCATTACAGTTTTTTCAAAAATCGCAGGAGTTTGGGAGGTGTTTCCCCATTCATCCTTATGAGGGCCAATTTGATCTCTGTCTGTGTTACTTCTCCTGCGTGTGTATCTCAACAATGCGTGTGTATTGCGTGAGCTAGAGTGTGTGAAATCATCACTTGATTGAGAGCAGCTGGAACACTGGAGAAAGAATTCTCTTGAGCTGCATTTGGATCCCACATCTTTTACTTTACATAGACCAGTGGTGTCAAACTGATGTAGGAAAGGGCCACTGTGGCTGTAGGTTTTTATTCAACCAAGCAAGAGCACACCTGCTCTTTCACCCACTTTTGTACATTTTCATCCTTTTTTCACCTGTTTTAGCTTCTTCAGCCCTCTCACTCTACAGGTTTTCATCCTTTTACATCCTTTTCATGCTTTTTTCACCCTTTTAAACTCTTTCAGCCTTTAACCTTTGAATTTTTTAGCCCTTTTTTACCATTCCAGCCCTCTTACTTTACAGCTTTATTTCACCTTATTGAGCTCTTTCAACCATCTTTTTTACATGTTCATCTTTTTTTCACCTGTTTTAGCTTTTTAGCTTTTCAGCCCTTTCAACTTTTCTGGCATTTCAGCTTTCAGCTTTTCGTCAGTACATTCAGCAGATTTCGCTTCAGCATTCACACTGTATTTTCGCAGGAAATGCAATTTTTCTAGTTAGTGTGAATGCTGCAAGCATTCACACTATTGTTCTTTCAGCGTTTATTAGTGTGAATGCTGCAAGCATTCACACTATGGTTCTTCTGGAATTTATTTTTCTTTCTTTTTATTATTCCTGCTTCCATACGATTTTCGTCCGCTTTCTTCTCCTTCAAATCTTGAGCTATTGAAACCATTCAAATATCAAAATGTGCAGCTTTTTAAGGACATTACTGCTTGTATTTTTCTCTTTTCTACCTTTTATACTTTTGGAAATATTAAGCTTTTTATGCAAAATTTTTCCCATTCATCCTTATGGGGATTTTTTCTAATTTCATTCTGCTGTAACTTCAGCATACCTTCAGCTATTCAAACCATTCAAATATTCAACTTTTTCAGAAATTCAGCTTTTTCCCAAAAAAATTTAACATTGCCGCAGATGGGTAAAGCTTCAAATCGTCTTCAAAACTCATCGATTTTCAACCTCTTTTTGCTCCTCATACATTGAGCGAGAGACACCATTCAAACTTTAAAGCACTCAGCAGATCTTGAACTATTGGACCTGTATTCCGTTTTTAAAAATCTTGTACGGTCTTGAAATAATCGCAGTTTTAGTTTGAGCGACTTTTAGCCCGTCTTCTGCGTTTATAATGGGTGTGTATTGCGTCGGCTAGAGTGAGTGACATCACCAACTGCCGCACCCCAGAGTGTAGAGCTGCCACGAAAAAAAATTTCAAACTTGTTTTCAGCTTGAGTTTGATCCCTCACCTTTAACTTGACATAGACAATATATACATAGAAATGTAGGAAATCTTGTGGGCTTTCAGCTAATGGTCTCATTTCAGATGTGGGACTTACGGTTTTGGATCTAGAAGCCCGAGACCGACAGCAACTCTCAATCCTGTCCCATAAGCCGCAATGTTAATTTTGAGCCGAATTTTCTGGAAATTAGCAGACTGTACCTGATTTGTCTATTGCTCTACCGCCCTCATTTTGCACTCTTCAGAAATAAAAACGACATGACCGCGTTCAGCAACTCCTCCTGTCACTCACCATACAATTATTTTGACGATAACCCTCACAGTTTTTTCAGAAATCGCAGGAGTTTGGGAGGCGTTCTCCCATTCGTTTCTTATGGGGGACATTTTTGTCTCTGTCCCTGGTCCTGATACAGCATGTCTGCAGCCATTTCAAGCTGTTCCTGCCTTTAACTTTTCACCTTTCAGCCTTTTTTCACCTTTTTAATCTCTTTCTGCCCCCATACTCTGCAACTTTTCGGCCTTTTTCAGTCGTTTTTCACCTTCTTAAGCTCTTTCTGCCTTTAACTTTCCTCCTTTTCAGTCTTTTTTCACCTTTTTAATCTCTTTCAGCCCCCATACTCTGCAACTTTTCAGCCTTTTCAGTCGTTTTTCACCTTTTTCGTTCCTAAAGCTCGAGATTTTGACTCTGCTCCTGTGGTGACGTTACGATAGGAGGCTACTTGCATACGCATCGCCTCACAGCCGTCCTCAGCCAGACTTTCTGAGTGAGCACGCCGAATCTGCTTATTTCTCTGTCATTTTCACTATAGGCTTACAGATAAAAACAGCTGCATACTCAACATGCAGTGAGGCATTACCAAATCAACACAGATTAATTCGTCCTGAACGGACATAATAACAGCCAGTCTCGTGCCAGAACTGCCTGCAAAACATGAAAACGGGGAATGACGGAGCGGAGTGCATAGAAAAAGAAAGCGCGCACAGTATTCCGCCCTCCCACACACCGCGCTGATTCGCTACCACACCGCCAATCAGAACGGCCATTCAGCTGGCACACAACCAATCAGAGAATCCAAACGCTTCAGACATCCATCGGTTGGGCTGGTATGTTCCTGCCTTTAAGCTCTTTCTGCCTTTAACTTTTCACCTTTCAACCTTTTTCCACCTCTACAAGCTCTTTCATCCCTCTTTCTCAACAACCTTTTGGCCTTTTCAGTCTTTTTTCACCTTTTAAAGCTCTGTCAGACCTCTTAGCCTTTTCAGATATTCATCTTTCTGCCTTTTCAACTCCTTCAAACATTCCGCTTCATGTTCACCTGTGAAAATCTTCAACTTTTGAAACTCTTTCAGCCCTTTTCAACTTTTCTGTCTCTTCATCTTTTTAAAATATTCATCTTTCTGCCTTTTCAGCTTCTTCATACATTCAGCTTCATGTTCAGCTACAGAAACTGTTCAGCTATCAACATGTTCAACATTTTAAGCTCTTTCGGCCTTGACCCATTCAACTTTTCAGCTTTTGAACTTTTTTTCTAGAAGAAATTTCAGAAGAACAAAATTTCTTTTTTTTCTTTTTCTTTCTTTTTAGTGTGAATGCTGCAAGCATTCACACTATTGTTCTTCTGGAATTTCTTTTTCTTTCTTTTTATTATTCCTGCTTCCGTACGTTTTTTGTCCGCTTTCTTCTCCTTCAAATCTTGAGCTATTGAAACCACTCAAATATCAAAATGTGCAGCTTTTTAAGGAAATTACTGCTTGTATTTTTCTCTTTTCTACCTTTTATACTTTTGGAAATATTAAGCTTTTTATGCAAATTTTTTCCCATTCATCCTTGTGGGGATTTTTTCAAATTTCATTCTGCTATAACTTCAGCATACCTTCAGCTATTCAAACCATTCAAACAATAAAATGTTCAGCTTTTTCAGCTCTTTCAACCATCTTTTTTCAACTTTTCAACTTTTTCAGAAATTTAGCTTTTTCCGAAAAAAATTTAACATTGCCGCAAATGGGAAAAGCTTCAAATCGTCTTCAAAACTCATCGCCTTTCAACCTCTTTTTGCTCCTCATACATTGAGCGAGAGACACCATTCAAACTTTTCATTTAGATCAGATGTGCTCTTGCTTGGGGTTCCTCCTGCTCCAGCATATGTACAGCCATTTTAAGCTCTTTCACCCTTAACTTTTGTACATTTTCATCCTTTTTTCACTTGTTTTAGCTTCTTCAGCCCTCTCACTCTACAGGTTTTCATCCTTTTACATCCTTTTCATGCTTTTTTCACCCTTTTGAACTCTTTCAGCCTTTAACCTTTCAATTTTTTAGCCCTTTTTTACCATTCCAGCCCTCTTACTTTACAGGTTTATTTCACCTTATTGAGCTCTTTCAACCCTCTTTTTTACATGTTTATCCTTTTTTCACCTGTTTTAGCTTTTTCGGCCCTCTCACTCTATAGCTTTCCATCCTTTTCATCCTTTTTTCACCCTTTTAAGCTCTTTCAGTCTTCACCTTTTTAAGTTTTTAGCCTTTTTCAACATTTTACCCCTTCCAGCCCTCTTACTCTACAGCTTTTCACCTTTTCAGCTTTTTAAAAAATATTTTATCCTCTTCCAGCCCTCTTACTCTACAGATTTTTTGCCTTTTCAGATATTCACCTTTCTGCCTTTTCAGCTCTTTCAAACATTTAACTTCATGTTCAGCAATTAAAATGTTCAACTTTTTCAACTCCTTAAGCCTTTAACTTTTCTGCCTTTTCAGCTTTTCAGCCATTTCAGCCTTTAACTTTGCAACTTTTTCAGCTTTTCAGCCCTTTCAACTTTTCTGGATTTTCAGCTTTCAGCTTTCAGCTTTTCGGCAGTACATTCAGCAGATTTCGCTTCAGCATTCACACTGTATTTTCGCAGGAAATGCAATTTTTCTAGTTCCCTGGAGGGATTCCATCGTAGCCTGTTTTGCAGCTGCCAACAGTAGCCGTCTTGCTGAATATAGAGCCAAATTAAAAATAAATGTGTTTCAATTATTTAATTCAACTGCATTTTGTGGCATTAAGTTGAGTATTGCTAACCTTATTATGAACATATATGAATGAATGATTCAATGAACCTTAAACATAAGTGGAAAAGGGTTTTGGTGTTCACAGAGAAGACTAGATGTGGTGTATAATGTATCTAGGCTTTCCACAAAAGTAAGGTAGACACAAAATTGGTGTGATTTCTCACAATGTCGGGCTTATGGCGACTCCTGTTTTAACAGCACAGCTTATATGATACACATTCTGAATATTGGAGAATTTTTTTTCTTCAAGTAGTGAGCCAACATTGACATTGTAAAGCTAAAGCCTGCACTTAATTACTCAATCAGTGCTACATTGCTATTTTCTTTGCCTCATTTATCTTTTTGAATGGGTTAGTACAGTAGCATGAAATATGCACATTTTTAATATGATGTGGTTCTATGTATGGTGGCTTAAAGGGGATAAACTGTTTTGTCTGACCTGGTGTGATAGTTGGTGGTGGTCCAGACTCCTGCACAGCGGTCCATTCCACAAGGAAGCCTTGTCCTCCGACCACTGTATCTGACTGGAACTCCAGGGTGATGGTGCTTGCAGTACTTCTTAGTGGAGGAGGCAGGGCAAGACCACAAAATGTCCCAATGGGGTAATAATGAACACTGGGGCCATCAAATATCTGTAAAGTAACACGATTTGAGGGCAGAATTAATGCATTATCATAACAGTGGACCCTCCCTGGGCTGTTTCCACCACTTGGCTCTCACCAGGGCTCTGTTATGCCATTTTAATTAGCTATTTTGTCATTAAAAGACAGTTTGTTATATTGCCAAACCAAACAAATATTAATAATAACTAGAACTGCAAGCAGTTATGAACGTGGGCCAAGCCCCCCCGCGCGACTCGGACCCACGCACCGCAGAGCCCACGGAAGATGGCCCCAAAGGATGACAGGCTCGGGGCAAAATTGAGAAGACAGGCCAATGTCTGAGCCGTGGTATTCACTGTAATGGGAAGTGCCCTGAAAGTGCAAAAGGCTGAATGTGTGCCGATTTGGATTTGTTGCACTAAATCACACCCAATTTATTCTTTAAAATGTGGAAGTCGAAGGCAAAAACACATTTACAACCGTTATAGTGCCACCTATAGGCCAATTTGCACCAAATTTGGAACAAAGCCTCTGGATGACTTCAGGAACAATTGACTTCAGTTTGATGTTGAAAGCATTTAGTTTGACCGAAATATGAAACAATATGTGTTTTTTAGCTAACAAAACCGATTGTTTGGTTATATCTAGGAGATTTTTTGGAGTGCCAAAATTCTTTTGATAACTTTTTATCAGACTCTATGTGCCAAGTTTCAGGCAGATGGTGCTTGAATTGTAGGAGGAGTTCCAAAAAAAGTAGGTTTTGCATATGTGGCAAATTAGCGAACGAAATGTGCAGCAGAAGTGGGTGTGTCCTATGTCAGAAAACCCAGCTCTTCTTAAACGATGATTCTGGGCAAAACCTTAACCATATGCAAAGGCTGCTGTGGCTTTCTGCATTTACAGTGGCTAAAAAGATGTTAGCGGTTAGGTGGCAACCACCGCATTCACTTTCTATGCTTCAATGGACTTACTCTTTAATAGAGTTGCTATCCCTGGAGTTCTCTGTTGCCAAGATGAATGGAGCAGGTCAGATGGTGCTCAATGCAAGGAAGGAGGCACTCGAGTTAGCTCGAGCTATGATTTAATTTCTTGTTATTATTCAACATTCTTATGTATTTACCTGAAACAACCAGCATGGCTTGAAAATAGGAGAAAGATCTGTGCGAGGGGGTTGGGAAGGGTCAAGGGACTATAAAATGTGCAGGTGTTGTGTGTTATTTATTTATTGTTTTAGTTATGATTTGTCTCTGCCAATTGTATATAGTAATGAAATTAATTTGTCTAATGGTTGGAGGGTGTTCATATATGGACAACATATGGATATAAGGTTTGCGAACGTGTTATTTTAACTGTGGAAGTTACAGGCAAAAACGCAATTGCAACTACTATAGCGCCACCTAGCGGAGCACATGTGCAATTTTTGGTATGGAAGAACTGTGTCTATATTCTATATGTACCACATAAATTTCAAAGCTCTCAGCATAATAGTTTGGCAGAAATTAATGTTTGTTGTTTATCTTGTACTAAGCCACGCCCACATTGACCAGTCATGACCACCTTCAAGATATGGCCTCAGGATTGGCCCTACATCATACTGACCAAATTTCCTAAAAATCGGTGTTGCCGTTCAAGAGATATAAACTTCCCATCTTTTTTTTAAATTCGGCTCATCCTTTCCCAGTGTCATGGCAACGAAGGAACTCAAATTTGGTGTTAATAGCATTTACTTTGACCGAGATATTAAACAGTTTACATTTTTATACCTAGCTACAGAAAATTGTTCGTTAATAAATTGCGCATTTTTTGACCGAGCAAAATTATTTTGATAACTTTAAACCATGTCCAGCTGAAGAGTGTACGTGCCAAGTTTCACGCATATCGGACAAAATCCCAAGGAGGCGTTCGAAAAAGTAGGTTTTGCATATGTGGCGATTTAGCGAAAAAACTTTCTCGGCGGAAGTGGGCGTGGCCATCGCAAAGTGATTCAGCTCCATTTAGGGACTCCGGGGTTACAAGGTTATGGAATGCGCGACATACTGTGTGGGAGTTAAAGGCAAAAACGCATTGGCCTAGATTATAGCGCCCCCTGCAGGCAAGTTTTTTGTGTCTGATATTCGCAGGAGTCTGGACCAACCCTCCAAATTGCACCGCCCTCCCTTGCACAGTTTAGCCTGCAGCACCACTTTGAGCAGGAGAAAATAAAAAAATAAATCTTTACAATTACAATAGAGTTCCTAGCACCGCTGGTCCTAGGAAACGCGTATGCTTGCATACGCGTTCCCTCAGCCCCTCGGGCTTGGCCCCCTAATAATAGTGAAAACCATGTAAGCTATTTAATCAATAATGACAAAAGTAACAGCAATAGCCCTTTTTAGATAGAAAAGGCGGAACATTTGCTCCAAGGTAAGGGTGGCCTGTCTTTCTAAAACTGAGGCGTAATATTCCTCCTTTTCCAAAAGCCGCCTCTGAGGCAGACGTAAACATATGATGTGACCTGAAGCTCGAAGTTGGGCTGTGAGCACTGATATAGAATCAGGGTTGGGAGGGTTACTTTAAAAATGTAGTCCGATACAGTTACTAATTACCTGTTAAAAAATGTAGTCAGTAACGTAATCCAAGTACCACAATATTAAAGTAATGTAACTTGATTACTTTAAGTTACTTTTGGATTACCTCAGTACAAATGCAAATAAAGACAAGAAATAAGAAATATCCATAAGATGTGTGTTAGTGACCCATTTCAGTCACTGCAGGTGTTTCAGGCAATTTTGTAACGTACAAGCCCCACAAGGTGGCAGTAGCTACATTTCAACTGCCTATGGGGCCCTCGCAAGTCAACGAGTTTTCCACGATGAAGTCCGTGCAAATGTTTCACAATAAAAGCCTACTGAGCTATTTATGCTAGTGGACTTTTAATTTGAGACGGACACAGGAAGTGTTGAGTTTGTATTAACAATGTAATGTCTTCATTTTAACGGGGCAAACGGGAGCGAACCAAAACGAGCCTTCGTACTACAGCATGTTAAATTATATCAGAAATAAAAACTTCTGTGATCATTTAGCCAAATTATGTTACAGTATTCACATTTGAACGTCATGCTCAAACTTCAAAACTACCAAAAAACCTAAACACCGGTCACCAGCAGCACCACCCACAGACCCAAGATAGTCGTAGTAGTAGCAGCAGCCGCAGCAGTAGCAGTAACAATGACAGCCCGAGCCTGGTTAGCAGGCTAACTCGTGTTAACTTTAGCTTACAGAATTTCTGTGTAGCTAGCTAGCGTTCGCAGTTTCGCTTGCCATTAAATGTTTCTTTAAATTAGATGTGGTGTCCTTGGACGATGACAGTGTGTGCACAGCTGGGAGGCATAGCTTGCACTGTACAGTAATGTTGTTCCCCCTTTCCTCTTTAGAAACAAAGTAATGGTGAAATTTCTACGTAGTGAAAGCATTTTTTTCTCTAGCGCTCGAGGCCATAATGAGCCGTCTGGCTTCACTTGAGAGCAGAGCGTTGTTGTGACTGACTTGTCATGAACTGTAGTAATGTGTATGACGTGCATACGGCATTGCCGCATTGGCAAGTGTTAGATTAATTCATTCATTCACATTCATTCATCATTCATCATCATATATTTTAATTGTAATCCAACTAATAATCCCAATTTTTTCCAGATGTATCTGTAATCTGATTACGTCTTTTTTTTCTGTAACTGTAACGGAATACAGTTACTGTTTTTTTGTATCCTAATTACGTAACGCCGTTACATGTAGTCCGTTACTCCCCAAGCCTGCATAGAATTTGTCTTCAAAATAATAGCTTTACATTGCACCACATTGGAGTTTAGAACTGGGTTCTTCGTGGGGGGGCATTTAATTTGAAAGTGGCGACCGTTCTTCAGTTGCCGACACAACAACAAGCTAACACAACCAAACAGCTACAGAGACCGAGGAGATGCTAGCATCTCCTGGATCTCAGCGGCTGTCCAGTTGTTCATCTTAATGTCCGCGGATGAAATGATGGACTAACGGACTGGACTGTGATTAGCTGTTTCCTGGTTTTAAAACTCCCCGGCTGTGGGTCGCACAACAGTGCAGGTCATTGACACCTCCGCCCACCTCACGCAGAGGCCGGCACATTTCCGCCTCGGTTTCAGATAGCAGGCGAGGCGGAAATAAGTGTACCCTCCGAGGCGGAAAATCGGCGGACCAAAACAGACCCCCAATTTGCCGGCCTCTGTCTAAGACCACGGACCGAGCCGCCAAAAGGACGGGCAAATTGGCGGCTTGGTGCTCTGTCTAAAAGAGGCTAATAATCAGGAGAATGTTTAGTCACTGTGTCTGTACAATCACCAACACGAATATATAGGGCATTGCAATTTAAATATGAAAGTCAATTCTAAGCAATGAACAATGTAAATGTCATTTTGAGCACACAAAAAGGACAATCACGATTTAATGTGGTATAATTTCAGTAAATGTCCCTCGGGTTGTGGCAAGAGGCCAGATAACTAGCTGTTGCGATGCAGCACCTGTTTTTCAGGTATTTCAAGCTTGTCCCTTTCTGACCTGCATATTTGCGTAGTGCAGTGTAGTAAAAAAATTGATGCGTCTGTCTACACTGTTTTCTGTGTGCACCATGAACACAGCCTGTCTACCCTGGTCCATGACATTTTGTCTGTATATCTGTATATGTCCACTAACACTGTATTGCCAGACAGTGTCTATCTCAATGTCGTAACGGTGGTCACATTTTTGGCAACTTGTATGGTCAGTCCAAATGACACTCCATTTTACTGACATTTAGGGCTGCCTTTTAAATGCCCAAGTCTTAACCCTGCAAAGGCCCTCATGAAATGCAAGAATCTATTAGCCAATTTTGCGGATTCACAAGGACAATGGAAGTTGCTGTAAATCCACCGCGTATGCTTTAATCTGCTTTACAAGTCCTGGACTGAACACATTAACATGCCAATATTCAGTAACTATCATAGCACCACCCAGTGGCACCTGGAAATGGCATTGTCTTAAAACTGAGCTACTACTCCTCGCCTCAAATCTGATGAGAAAACAACAAAGACCTTGATGATACCGCATTATGAAGATTGTTGCATGTTGATGAACTTTCTGACTGTAACCGTAAAAGGATGGATCAAGGATGCAATGTGATTTCCAAGCACATACAATCTTACTTTGAGCTGGTCGTAGTAACAGTCATATAGGTCCTCTATGTCCATATCCAAGAATTGGATCTGAATAAAGCTGTCTCCTTCCACAGATATGGTCCAGCGGTAGTTGGCATTATTGGGATACGTTCTTGGATATAGTGGGGATGCTATCTGTCCAAAGTCCCCTGTCAGATCATTACCATACACTAGGAAACAGAATGGAAGTCAAAGTTAGATTTATCATTTTCTCTCATTTTGTGTTTTCTCCAGACTAAATAGAACTTGTGACATCAGTTAGATATTTTTAGGACTACTGACAACAGGAAGAGATGAAAAAGTCTATTTACTGACTTACTATTTACACAAATTCAAATGTAGTAACATCAAAATATACAAAAATATACTCTGAAGTAATATACTAATATTACTTCAGAGTATTATATTACCATATATAATAAATCACCATTATGGTATTATCATTTTTAATGACGCAGTCAATAGACACATTACTTTAATGCCACAGCTGTTAAATTGGGCTAATTTTAAGCACTTTAAGCCTTATCCTATTTTAACTGCATATATTGTGTACTGTACAGAAATTCAACATCTTTACCAGTAGTCTTAATACAGACTGGGAAAAGTACTCAGTGTATAAAAGACAGAGGTGAATTGTCTTCATACACAGACACTCACAGTGTGAGAAGGTGGCCCTGAATCCTGCTCCGCTGACTGATGCATCTGAAACAAACTTAACCCACAGGATGTGACCAATCACAGAGGTGTAGTTGGAAGGCAGCAAATTTCCACAGAAACGACCAACCAGAGACCCAGTGGAGTTGCCCTCTCTGATTTCCAGATAGTCATTGTGACAGCCAGAGTCTCCCTGTAGGTGAAAGACACTGACCAAAATACAAGACTGTTACTTACAAGTATGAATAATGAAGTAAAACAGGGAATGTGCACCTGACATCTTGCTAGAAATCTTCACTATCTGGTCTGGTTTGTTTTTACTATCACTGTTCAGGTTTATAAGACTGGCTTTCACAGTAAATAAGATTTGATGATCACATTCACAAATATCTCTTGAAATTGAAATCCGGTTTTCATGTTTTTTTATTAGTCTTTCTCATATTCTAATTACCATCCTTTGTGCTATTGTCTTAAAGAACAACCAGAAGATTATGTCATCCAATATTTCTGTGCAAATACTGGATGAGCATTTAATAAAAAAAAATCTTTTAAACTCAATATATTAATTGAAGAAAAACTGTTTAAACACTAACTGACTGTGATAAAATATTCTAAATTCAAGGTTCACTTGATAATAGAGTTGCAGTAGTTGCAGCCCTTAGCATTTCTGTATTGTGGCAGGATAGGCCTCTTTCTTTGGCAGCTTCTTCCTCTTATTGCTGCTCATGCGAATGCCTGGCAGTGAAAGTCCCCTGACCACATTGTGCAGTCATTTAAAGGTGAAATAGTAGTCAGGGTGCAACTGCTTAAAAATGCTGTTTGAATTTAAAACACTGCAGGTGTGTGGGAATTTTTTGCAGTGGAAGTTTTTTCACAGACTGCCAGCTAAACATGGTATATGGATAGAAAATAAACAGGGATGAACTTCACTATGCTTTCAGTAAGTGGTATGTTGCTGGGCCAAACAAAGCTAAAATGTTCTCACTCTGAACATGGAACATTAATGTAGCTCAGAGATAACAACAATGAAAAACAAGCAGGCTTATTTCAGTTTGCATGTGATCAAGTGCAGGTTTGTCTTCAGTGCAGAATCTAAAGGCATGGCATTTCCAAACACTAAACGGTATTTCTTAAAACATGTTTTCATCCTTCACTTTTTAAGAAAACCACCCACACAAGCACTGTTTACAAAAAAATCTCCACTGTAGCGTAAATGCAAAAGCAGTAGCAGCGGTTTCAGGAGCATGCCAAGCCAACAGCTTCAACGTACAAACATAACACAAAAGCCATTATAGCCAATCAGAAGCTTGGAAAAAAGTTCTTGCGGTTAAGCTACAGGCATACTCAAATAAACAAGGGGACTGGGAGTCTTGCCAGTCTGAGTGCACCAACATCTTAGCCACTTTCCTAGACCAGTACCCTGAGATGACCCCAGCAGTTCTTCACCACAGGAGGATATATCGTGTAAACAAAGGAGATTACAGCTCACAATTCAACATCGAACAAATGATAGAGGTGCTCAATCACACATCTCATATCAATATATTGACCCTAGAAAATGTTTTTGAGTGGTCGGAAGGCCAAAATGCACAGAAAAAGCTACCTTTTAAAAAAATACCTGTGTTGACAATGAGTTAATGAAGACTTAAAACAGACATCAGCTGTCTGTGAACACCAGACCAGACACTAATTTTAGGTAAAAGGTCATCAATTTAGAGAGAACATTCACGTCTGACCTAAGAGGTCATCTTTAAACAGAGACAGGGATACATAATCACTTGCCATGCCCTGAAGTACAAAACTTAATTTATGTCATGACTCCTGAGCAGGTTCCGTTTGCTGAAGAAGATTACTGGATACTGTCGAAAGCTCCAAAAAAAAGCTCCTAAGTGAACTTAGAGTTTAGAATATTTCATTACAGATGTTATTCCAAGAATGACCCATCACATTCAATTGACTAACATAAATGAGAGCTGGAGGCGGTTCCCTGGTGAGCTCTTGATGGTCCACACACACTCCAAATTAGGTGGATAAGCATCTGGATAGTTAGGACTGTTAAATGCACCACTCTCCATCAGCAGATCTCCTCCACAACCTGAGCAGAAGAAGGGAAAATAATCAGTTTTTGTCATATTAGTGTTTGTGTGTGTATGAGAAGAGGCTGCGTTTGAATGTGAAGTGATGAGTTTTAAGTGTGTGTGTGTGTGTGAGAGAGATATAAGAACATCCTGGAATGTCTTACTTGAGGTGGATGCTGAGTAGGTGACTCTGAACCCTTTTCTGGAGACCAACTGATCGGAGATAAAGTTGACGACCAAAGAGTTACTGAAGGAAGTTACAGGGTGAGGGAGGGAGCCACAGTAGCGCCCTGATGAAATATTATATCATATTTCCATTAGAATTTAAGGCTACATATAATTTTACTGATTGAACAAGTTGTTTACCTGTTACATTCAACCGTATTCAGCTTAACAATGTCATCACATGTATCATTGTTAACTATAAGCTTATCTCATCATTTACACAACATGCCTTGGTGAAAATAACCTGACACAGCAGACAGTGCAGACATACAAATCTAGTCTGTTCTCTGTCTCTCGCTATTGCATACATATACATACATACATACACACACACACACACATACACAATATATATTTATATAAGTACCAATTAAAGGAGCCTGGTAGTTATCACCATCCAGGACCTCCACAGCATCACGGGAGCAGTTGGAGGTCATCTCTAACTCAAAGTCAGTGAATGACAGGGTCACATGGTTGACTGCCCACAGAAAGAAAAGTTGAAGGTTAAAAGTATACAACAATAAGACTTCAGTTTGAGGGCTGACTAACATAACTCACATGGTTCCTGTGCTCTGATGATCCAACTACAGTTCTGATTGGGTGGGTATGGTAATGGATACCGTGGCGATACAATTGCCCCACCAACATCATCTGTTGTGATGGTTGCACCACAAGCTGTAAAAAGAAAGAAAGAAAGAAAGAAAGAAACAAACAAACAAGCAAACAAAGAAACAAACATGGTCAGCGTCTTCCACCCCTCATCCATCCGACATGCAGGTTGAGCTGGTTGAAATATCAACAATGGGACATGAAATGTGACGTGGCTAATGCAACTTGCAATGGACTTGCAAGATGAGAATACATATAGGAGTCCTTAAAGAGTAACTGAAGCCCAGATTTTTAGCGAAGTGCTTCTCAAAAAATGCCTCAACATGGGCAGAGCTGGCAGGGAGTAGAAACACATGCCCATTCACTCTCTCATACTGCCTCTTGCTATTTAGTTTTTGAGTTCTTTAAGTCCTCTGATATGTAACTCTAAGGCAATGTGCTGGGACCCTATTTAGACTGTCTACGCAATTGTTCTAAAGCGCAAGGCACTAGTGTGTTTGATGCGTGTCCAAATCCATTTTGCTAGTAATGGCAGATAATATGGGAGGAAAGTTAAGCGTACAGCGCAAAGGGTTTTTGTTTGGCCTCTAAAATGAATCATGGATTTATTTTGGGCTGAACATGAATGAAAACAATCAGATTGTCAGCCCCCATTCCCTTTATGAGCCAGGTACAGCACGACCTGGAGCATTAATAAACAGTGGCACTGGTCTTCACTGAGGGACAGGGATGTGGTCCTCGGCTACTGGACCCTCTGCCCCAACATTTCACAATCATCTGGTATTCAATATGCGCATCTCTTCCTCCATGGTTGTTAAACAAATAAGAAGCTATTCATTGCATCAGTTAGGGTGAAATAACTTGTTGCTCGCTGAAAAATATGAATCACTAAATATCCAATGGACAGCCTTTACCTCTTTGCTTAGTTAAATCCAGGTGGTGATGTTTTTTTGGGCCAGGCAATGTAGTCTATAGCATAGCATAAGGGAGTACTTAAAAGGACTGATGGACAGAAATTCAACCCCTGATCTCGTGACTTAAACAGAGGGGTTATAGGAAACCCACCTGAAGAGAAGCCAGCACTGAAGCCTCGGTGGCTGCGACTGGAATCAGACCTAAAGCGAACATAGATGGTGTTCTGGGTGGAGATGATGGGGGAAGGAGGACTGGTGCCACACAAATGGGCTAGCAGAGGAGATGATGTGGTTGAACCATCATGGATCTACAGAGGGACACACATATGGTATCAGGAAAACTATGTAGCGTAAACTGTACAACATCAACAAGCACTGCAGTTTATTTGCTTGTATGGTCAACTGCAAATAGACTGTATTAAAGAGAGATTTTCAGACTTTTACAATTTTCCTATCCACCTATTCAGACACACACAAACACACACACACACACACACACACACACACACACACACACACACACACACACACACACACACACACACACACACACACACACACATACACACACACACACAAACAAGCAAACAAATTACTAAGCATAGGGGTGAAAAGTATCAGAATACATACACATCAGTACCTGGAACTCCTGCCTGCCTAACTTGCATTCTAGAATCCTAGAAAAAATATCTTGTTACTCATAGAGGCAGGTATGGCATATCAGTGCAGGGTTAAGTGACGCTGATGTTGGTAAGTGCTAGAAACTATGTCAGCACACCTGACGCGACATCAAAGAAGGCTGTATATATCCAGAGAGTGACGTATCACAACATATCGCAATGTATCGTAACATATCATGACGTATCACAACGAATCACGATGTAGTGTATTGTATCGTTATATATTGTATTATAATGTAACTTATCATATCATAACTCATGATATAGTAACTCAAGGTATTATGACTCAAGTTATTGTAACTCAGCTAGTAATGTATCATAATTTATCATAAGATATCACAATGTAACGTAACCTAACAGAGCATAACGTGACTTACAGCAAGATATCCTAATGTAGCGTACAGTAAGATTACCTTAACGTCTTGTATTGCAACACAACATGGCAATGCAGTTGATGGCAACATATTGTAACTTTTTGTATTAATGAAATAATATAAATATAAATAATTATGAAACATATACGGTAACTACAATAGCGCTACAATACCTTGTGCCACGAGACAATACGACACACAGAGTAACAATACCTTATTGTGACTTGGCGTATCGCAACGTATCCTAATGCCATGTATTGTAACGCCAGGTATCGCTATGCTACGTATCGCAATGCCACATATCGTAGCGCACGTATCATGACATATTGTATTGTTTGTTATATTCAAATAGGATCAGGCCACCAAATCTGTCAAGACCACTTCAGGGCTGTACAAGGTTGGTTTTCAAAGGGTTATTTCTACTGTAGATCGACAAGTGGGATGTAACCATGTAACCACTAACCCTGTAACTAACCCACATGCAACCATAGCTATTCACAAACCAGAGGAAAACACTCCAAACCACATAGGGTCTGAATAATCTACAAGGTCATTTATAAAATAAAGTGATTTGGCAGAATGCTTTTGAATTAGAAATCAAGTTTTTATAAATCAGTCACTCACAGCCACATAGTCCCAGGAGCAGTTGCTATGATATTCAATGTCCAGGTCAGAGAAGTTGAGTAAAACTCTGTGGTTGGGATCCACACTGATAACCCAGGAACAGTCCACATTGCTAGGATAGCTGTTGGGGTACAAAGGAGAATGGATCTCCCCTGATGGAGCTGTGACTGGGCCTCCGCAGCCTGGAGGAAAGACAACAGTTGATTAAAGGTTGCTAAGAGTGCTGATGCTGGTAGAGTACAATGCAGCTTGCCTCTGATTTATTCTATCTATATGTAGGTATGAATGTAGTGATAATAGTAATAAAAGTAGTGTCCCATTTGCGCATTTCAATTTCCTGTGACCAACCATTAGCCAGGAGCAGCCATAAATACAAGATCGATTAGCAAGAAAGATGCCAAGTTTGCTGCTCTTAATCCAAAAACCTTGTGATTGGCTCATAAATCATACAATGACATATTGTCAATGAGCAGATTAATGTTAAGTGAAACTAACTCACAGCACATTTGCTCGAAAGTTTTCTATATTTACCAGCATATTTTGGTTGTTTGCGGTTACTTGTTTTGTTAGGTTATGTCTGATGTGACACTTGGGCACTTTCACTCTGCATGATGCTCCCCATGAGGATTTCATTTCTCTTATTAACTTATTACTTACCTTACCTCCTGTATTATACAAATGAAATGATACTAATGCAGTCCCTATACAGTTGTGGTGTACATCATGGCAGTTTTGAGTTCCATGATTTCTACAACTCTCATTTTTCTTTTAGTGGGTTGAAGGGAGCACACTACTATGTCACTAAAACATTCATAAAGTTTGGTCCAATAATGAATTTATTATTGGTCTTCTGAAAATATGACCAAATCTGCTGCGTCTAAATTATACATACAATAATGACACTAATATTTGGTTAAAGGTCCCTTTTCACCTTAATGAGCAATTTTGACAGCCATCCACAAGCTTCTGGTCGTCCACTGGCTGAATTTTTTTTTTTTTTTTAATATTTTCTTTTTATTGAAGAAATAAAAGTCAGCAGGACATGCTTCTCGCTTCTTGCACTATACACTTTGGTTTTTAAAGCATAAAGAAAACATTAGAGACAAAGACTAAAAAAAAGAAAAGAAAAGAAAAGAAAAGAAAAGAAAACACTAACAGAACACAGTACAAAACCCAGAACAAATCCAAAAAACGATGAGTCTATGTAGTGAAGAGCCAGGGGGAGTTACAGTATTGGTTACTCTTTTACGTGAAATCTGCTCTATATGGGCTAATAAAGTCAATCCATCCTTTCCAGCATTTATCAAATATGTCTGTCTTGTTAGAAAGCAGTGGGTCATAGTTTTCTGAGGCCAGTCTTGTTAGGTCCTTTGGTATCCACACTCCCAGATATTTCATACTGTCCACCTCCCTATTAGCATGTTTGTCTCTAAATTGCTGATTGGTTGTATAATTAAAAGTTAAAAGCTGAGATTTATAAGAGTTCAATTTGTACCCTGATACTGATCCAAACTCTGCGATTGTTTTCATCAGAGCAGGAAGAGAATGGGCCGGACGCGTCAAGTAGATCAGGACATCGTCCGCGAACAACGCTATCCTGTGGTCACCCGCCAGTGGAACTCCATGTATTTGATCACTTTGCCTGATCAGTTTACCCAGAGGCTCTATAAAGAGCACAAACAGGAGGGGACTGATGGGGCACCCCTGGCGGCAGCCGCGCTCCAATTCGAAGGACCCTGAAAGGGAGCCATTTATTTTTATTCTTGCTGTCGGTCTGTTATAAAGCACCTGGATTGTTCGTATGAAATTGTCATGGAATTGAAATTTATGCAGGGTTTTATATAGAAATGACCAATTTACAGAGTCAAAAGCTTTTTCCGCATCTAACCCCATTATGGCTGCTTCAATTTGCTCCTGATTTATCTGGTGAATTATGTGTAGACTCCGTCTGATATTATCTTGCGTTTGCCGTTGCCTTATGAAACCAGTTTGGTCTTTGTGTACGATCTCAGGCAGAATCAGCTCCAGTCTTTTAGCTAGTATGGAGGCAGAAATCTTATAATCCAGGTTTAGGAGACTCACAGGTCTGTAATTGGAACATTCCTGCCCATCTCCCCCCTGCTTGGGGATAACTGTTACAACCGCTTCCCGCAAGGAGGGGGGCGTCTCCCCCCCC
The DNA here is from genome assembly GCA_903131615.1 of Diplodus sargus. Lineage (NCBI taxonomy): Eukaryota > Metazoa > Chordata > Actinopteri > Spariformes > Sparidae > Diplodus > Diplodus sargus. The sequence goes on along the minus strand of CAEMYA010000528.1, from coordinate 134,717 downwards.
TGCAGCACCTAATTAAATGTCCTCAATAACCCCTTATAACCTCGTAATGTCTCTGTTTCACAAACAGCAAGCTTTTAAGTATGTCTTTTGATTGGATATTGTTTAATTGAGATTTAACCTGTTGTATTTCTTTGGCGAGATCTGGGTCCAGACTTGTCTTGTGTTCCCTTTGTAACCTTTTCAGTTTTACTTCTAGATTAATTAGATCCTTGTTTTTTCCTTTTTTCAATGCGGCTGTTTTAGCAATAATTTTCCCTCGTAGCACTGCTTTGCAAGCGTCCCACAAGTAAGGAGGGGAGACCTCACCATTATCATTTTCATTCAAATACTTTCCTATTTCCTCCTTTAACTCTTCCTTCATCTTCCCATTGAATATAGAGGTGTTTAGCCTCCATTACGAAATCCTCCTTTTAAAATTTAATTCGATTTCCATCTGAACTGGGCAGTGATCTGATATGTCCATAAGTCCTATGCCGCATGATATGACCTTATGTACATCCTTGTGGAACATTAGAAAATAATCAATTCGAGAATATGTAGAATGGGGTGAGGAAAAATAAGTAAAATCTTTTAATGAGGGATGGAGCTCCCTCCACACATCAACTATACCTGTGTCCTGCAAAACACTATTGATTTTTCTGCTAAGTGAGCTGTTTTGGGGACTGGACCCCCCAGATGAGTCCATTTTGGGGTTCAGTCTGACATTTAGATCTCCTCCACAGATCGTTAGGCCCTGGGCTTAGTTAACAATAAATCAAAAATGATCCTGAAAAAAGACCAGTTTGCTCCAGGTGGTGCATAGACATTCAAAAAGGTGACTTCAATCCCTTCAAATCTTCCCCCCACCATAATATACCTTCCCTCCTTGTCTTTAATTTCAAACTGGGCTTCAAAATTAAGCCCCTCAGCGATCAAAACTGACACCCCTCTTCTCGGCCCAAACTTATATGAGGCTGAAAAGACTTGATTGAACCCCCTTTTCTTGAGTTTAGCGTGGTCTGGCTCAGACAGGTGTGTTTCTTGAAGGAAAACAATTCCTGCCTTTTCCCTTTTCATTTTGCTCAACATTTTACTCCTTTTAATGGGATTGAGAATGCCATTCACATTATGTGATAGTATCTTAACCAAGCCTGTGGCCATTGTGTTTTTTTATATTATCTCGTCCTATCTCCAAGGTAACCCTGCCCCTGTTGCTACACAGACATGTAAAGAAACCAAAAACTAAATGAAAACACTGGAACATGGAACACAGTGTTGAAAAAAATAACACAGAAATGACTCCCTGAACTGAGGTCCTATTTGTGACCCTGTTGGAGCCGTGGTGTCGTGACGGCTCAGAGGGATAGACTTCCTCTCCCACTATGGGTAGAAGGCCCTCTAGAAGAAGTAAGCGGTGGTACATGGTAGTTACAGCCCCCCGCTACATGGATGTCACAACAACTAGTAAGCCTGTCTAGGTAACGTAGACTGGACAGGAGGAGAGATGAGCACAATACATGTCAATAAACACCTTATTGATGAACAGAGGTCCGGTTATTTTAGAGAATGTAATATTATATCTAACGATTGAACTCACCAACCCGTTATTCAGTCCCCTTGCCTTTCAGCAACACATACTTGTCCCAAAGTTGAACATAGAAATGTCTGTTTCTGCTCCTGTTTTTCTGTCACGTTCGTTTAGTTTCTCCTAAAAGCGTCCAGCTTCTCCTTGTATCCCGTGCGCGGTGCAGGTGTCTCCGTCTCTTTCGCCCGGGAAGATGTGCGCCAGGTCAGCCGCTTAATCCTCTCTGCCCAGGTCTCCGGGGGCTTGAACACCTTTATCGGGAAGCCCCTTGCTGCCGTATCTTTGGTAGCCTCCTCCGCCGAGTTGTAGATTGGGGTTTCGTACTGAAAGAAGACTCTCAGCTTTGCTGGGTAAGGCTTCTGGAATCGCATTTTTTCTCCCTCAGCACCGTTTTGGCCTCTGCATACTCTTTGCGTTTTTTAAGAATTTCTGGGGCATAGTCATGATCTAAGTTCACTCTTTTTTCCTGAAAGACAAAACCTCGTTTCTGCCAGGCTGTCTTCACAATGTCCTCTTTAATCCGGTGACTTGAAAATTTGACCACGAACGATCTTGGCGTCGCGTCTTTCGGTGGCCGGGGACCCAGTGCCCGGTGAGCTCTTTCTATTTGCAGGTCCGAGGAGGGCTGAAGATCCAAGTTTTCGATCAGTAACTTCTCAACAAAAGAGATCACAGAGGGTGAGTTTTCCTCAGCGCCTTCACAAACACCGTGGATCCTTATGTTTTTCCGCCTGGATCGACCCTCCTGGTCTGTTAGCTTCATTTCCAAGCGGGTCTGCACCTTGAGTAGCTCCAACACCGCAGTCTCCAGGCCTTGTACTCTCTCCTCCGCCTCCGCAATTCTTTCCTCGGCCTCGTCAATCCTGATATTTGTCTTATTTATGTCTTCCTTAATTTCCCTCAGTTTCTCGCCGTTTTCTCGGCGGAAATCTCTTAGTTCTTGGAGAATCACATCCAAGTTCGCCATGCCCTCCTCCGCCGACCGGCTCTCTGTGGTTAGCTGGCACAAGCTAGCTCTGCTCTCGTCCACCGGGGATTTGTCGGTCGCGGGGTTCTCTTTAGACACTTTGCCGAGGGTTGGCTTCTTTTGTTGTGTCTTACGCATAATGTGTGCCCCGGTTATAACTTAATTAGATTTTAGAGAAATTTTGGCCAAGTTACCAGGGCTTTAGAAATTAGCCGGGGGGAGCTGGTAAGTTAGGCTGCCACCTGCATGGCCGCTCAACCGGAAGTCCCCCACTGGCTGAATTTTTAAGCACTACCCTTGACAGAATCAGTAAAGTTCATCTAAATTTGTTGGCTTCCTGGTACAGACTTGTTTCTTCAGCACAGTCCACATGTTCTTGATAGGGTTCAAATTAAGACTTTGGGAAGACTATTCTAAAACCTTAATTCTAGCCTGATTTAGACATTCCTTTGACATTTTTGATGTGTGTTTGAGATCATTGTCCTGATGGAACACCCAACTGCACAAGACTCAATCTTCTGCTGATTTTCCTGAAGAATTGGGCCATGCTACAAAGAAAATGTGAGTCACACAACTTTCTATAATCACCTAAATTGATTGTTCAAGTTACTGTATGTACATATTCATGCCAGCCGATTTGGTCACATTTTCAGAAGACCCATAATAAGTCAATTACTCAACCAAACCTCATGAAGTTTTTTTTTTGTGTATGTGTATGCGTATCTAAACCTTTGACCATTGGCATACATACCTTTGACTGTATGTATGCCATATTATAAATAATATGTGTATGCGCAATAATATCCACTCACCTCCCTGGACTTCAGCCCAGCTTGCATTGAAACCTCGACCACTGACATAAGCATCAGATTTGAAGCGCACTGTGACCAGGTTGCCAGTGCTGGAGACGAGCATTGGGCTGGATGTGGTGCTGCAGAGCTTGGCCAGCACAGGGGCTGAAAGATCCGGGCCTCCATAAACCTAAGATGAAGTCAAGTATTGGTCAAACGGCCAACTGCATTACTGCTCACCATTTCAAAAATAATCAAAGGTCACCAGTTTCACTACTCTGTCATTTATTATACCATTTATACATTAATTAGGAAATAAAGTATGTCTTAGGTATGGCAACACAATTGTCTTCAAATAACTCCCAAGCGTTATGGGACTGTCCAAATGGGGATAGCCACATAAGGACAGTCCCAAAAGGTCCCATACAAAAGCTCAAGAATGTGGCTGTGTGCTGTTCTTTAAGAGAGGTGGTATGGTTAACCAATTACTCACCAAACTAACCAGTTTTCTTTATAAATAAAGTCTTTCATCTTGTAAAAAAAAAAAAAATCCTGTTCTTAAACATTTGGCAAGTTAGTTTTCAAATGTGGTGTCTTCCTCGCTTAATTATGGTGCATCAACGAGCCATATTGGGTTATTTAGCATGTTTTGAGCCAAACTTAATAGGAAGAGATAGATCCATAAATCAATAACTTACTTCCAAAACATCATAGTTGCAGTCTTGGTGGAACTCCACGTCAAACTCATGGATAGTAAGTGTGATGCTGCTGCCAGCTGATGTGGTGATATACCAGATACACTCCCTGTTTTCTGGGTATCTATTTGGATAGTCCGGGCTGGTGAAGGAGCCACTGGGAGCAGACAACTCCCCACCACAACCTGGACGGACACAAACCAGTCATAGGGGACTAAATACTTGATTTCAGATTGTTCAAACTACTTGTGCAAAGATATCATCTAAACCTGACAGTAATTAGACATATCATTTTCAGATGTAGCTCAGCTGGTTCTTAACTACTTCGTGCAGCTCAATATACACCACCAACACCCAGGTGGTTGTAACCTGGTAATACTGACAGGTTATGTGAAAGAAGACAGTTCTGTGAGCAAGTCAATACACGGGACCAGCTCTACAAGGCTTTAATTATGAGTTTTGGAAAGCGTTTAACATAACAATGTCACCTACTCAACTGTTGGGTGTGAAGTGTCACCACTTGATACACCAAGTGTCACCACTTGATATATTATAGGAAACCTATTTCAAGCCATTTAGAGCCATTTTTGTGATGACAAAAAACTTTTGACAGGAATCTCCAGCCATATTTGTTAAGACAAACTGTTTTTTTTTTCCCCCAAGATACCTCAGGATATCTCCAGCCAGGTATTCTAAGCCAAAACGTGAACCCTAATCAAATGGTTTTTGTGCCTATATGTGTTTTTCACTCATGGAAAAATGTGTTTTCCACTCAACCATGTGATGGCTGTGCCTGCTGGAAGTGGCACACTGAGTGAATGGGCATGTCTTAGCACCCCCTCCCAGACCTACCAATGTTGAAGCATTCTTTTTATTTCAAGGGTAGAAGCACCTCAGCCAAACTCAGGGGCTTAGATACTATTTAGTCTGACTAGCCAGATGTAGACTGTGATTGGGTGCGCGTCCCCCCCCCCCCCCC
>CAEMYA010000528.1:84353-118349 GCA_903131615.1 Diplodus sargus | reverse complement strand
TGCTCCAAATATCACCCCAAAAGCTATGCAACATCAGCAGACACCTTACAACACAGCACTGTAGCGTGTATGGCTCAAAATGAATAAAAAAGTGGTTAAAACTGTGTTTGTGCAAGCAGCTACTTACCGGTTTGTTTACATCCTGTCTTCCCGTAGTCCAAACTAGTCAATACGTCGAGCGTGCGCTTACTCCCTCGCTGGCAGAGACGGAAACTTTTCCAGACAGAAACGTATTCCAGCATTTTCATTTTTCTGTTCATAACGTACATGTCCATGTTACAGCCTGTCATGAGCCATGAGCCTTACAATAGCCTGTTATGAGTCTACTCGCTCGGCACTGATAGGCCGTCCAGACGGAAACGTTCCTTTGTGGAAACGCACATGTATTGCATCGTTTTGGCCGATCGTCCACATGGATCCTGAAAACGCACTTTTCTGAAACCGGGTCTCAGGGTGGAAACATCTGAAAACGCAGTCCTCCCGTTGTCTTGTGGCCGTATACTTTCCGAAACAATGACGCCATCGCCCCACCCCTCGACCTCTTGCCTCTGACCTCTGAACCCCGCGATGTCTCATAACAACAACAACAACAACAATGGCGGACTACTGCTTGCGTTCGTGTTTCTTGCAACTTCAGTTCGAACAAATATGGTCTACTGTCTAATTCAAAAGGTTCGTTGTCGATGTCTTCCACTTCGACATCAGACAAGCTCTCCATCGTGACTATTTCGGAAACAGCTTTGATCGCCACGAGTCCCCTCTCTGTACGAGCTACAATCATGCGCAGACAAGCTAGCTCTCAGTGCAGAGCGAGTAGACTCATGACAGGCTATTGTCAGGCTCATGTCTCATGACAGGCTGTAACATGGACATGTACGTTATGAACAGAAAAACAAAAATGCTGGAATACGTTTCTGTCTGCAAAAGTTTCCGTCTCTGCCAGTGAGGGAGTATGCGCACGCTCGATGGATTGACTAGTTTGGACTACGGGAAGACAGGATGTAAACAAACCGGTAAGTAGCTGCTTGCACAAACACACTGTTTTAACCACTTTTTTATTCATTTTGAGCCATACACTCTACAGTGCTGTGTTGTAAGGTGTCTGCTGATGTTGCATAGCTTTTGGGGTGATATTTGGAGCATGTTAAGATGCTTAAAACACAGTGTAAAGACGTGACCCCGTACTGTTAGCTGTCAATGCTAACTCTTCGTTCAAGGAGCCCTGTAAGGGGTGGACCAAAAGTGTTCGCGTTTTCGGTACTGGCAAGTCAAGGGTAGCTTGAGCAATAAAGCTGATGTTGAAATTGACCGAAGTTCTCCTTTAAGCCAATATTTTCTGGGGTCATACTGTATATTTTCTCCAGTTTACTTTAGCAAGACAAAAGTAAAAAATTCCAAAGGTACCAAAACATAATACAATATGACATGTTCAGTCCCTAGCAGTATCCTGAGTGTGTTTTCGTACTGGAGGTGTATGATGCAAAGAAGCCTCCAGCGTTGACGACACTGTCAGTGCGGAGTTTGACGTAAAGCTGATTGCTAGAAGAGCTGATGGTGCTGGGCAGCCCAGTGCCGCATAACTTGGCAATCTCAGGAGTACTGCTGCTGTTACCATCATACACCTAAATACACACACACACACACACACACACACACACACACACACGTCATTAAATGGTAAAATAAGGGAAACAAAACCTTTTTTATTTTATACAACAGCTATTTTTGGTCTATTGCATTGCATTTTGTAAAAGTCTTGTTTGTTTGTTTGTTTGAATTTTCATAAATAGTTGACCTTCTTGGTCACACCTGTGCTTATCCTGCTTTGAAAAGCGTATACAATGATGTACTGGTAACAAAGTATATGGCTTATAGGTTGTTAGAGCATGTTTTGGTATTAAGAGGTTATACTTGGTACAAACACATGTTGAAAAATGATGAATCAAAAACGCATCCCTTGTACAATTACATACATCAAAAATTGCCTTGGCAAGAATTAAGAGCCTTTATTCAAAGGCCAAAAAGAATACACACCTCCTTAATTCAGCGTCTACCTTCTTTAGGCTGTTTGAACCAGACCAACACATGCACTCAAATTATTTCTAAGATTTTTTAACAATTTTCTTTAAATCCGTGTTTGTGAGCACTTCATCTGTGTCAAGTGGACTGATTACAATTAAAGGTCACTTTAAAGGCCACTCTACAATGTCTTAAATGGTTCAGCGTTATTATGACATAATGCCCTATAGGTTCTCAGTGGGATTTAGGTCAGGTGAACAAGAGGGCCAGTCAATGGAATCAATGCCTACACACTCCACATCAGGCTGGGCTAGAGTTCTCAATGGTTCTCAACAAACCCGACTGGACCCGCAGGTTCCTGCCGGGTTCGGGCCGAAAAAATATGCAAATGAGCCGGGTCGGGCCGGGCCTCGGGCTTTTTTTTTTATAAAACACATTTCATAAAACACATTTCTTGCAGGTTGTAATTGATATATTGTTTGTTGTGAATCATCGCTGTTCTCGTGTGGTAAAGAGTAAGTCTGGCTACCTGCTTCATGCGAGGGGCAGATGCAGAACTGACGCCGCTGCGTGACGTATACTCGCACCTATAGCCTGGCTGGAGAAGATGGAATTGGCTAAAAGTAAACTTGCCACAGGTGAATTCACCCTTGCTTTTCGAGTAGTGGGGAAATCGTCTGTTTCTGTCTCTCTGAATATATTTTCCCACTGGTCGAAGCGCAGTGTCTTCTTTGCAGAGGGAGCAGGTGCTGCTGCTGACATTGACGCAGCACCTGTCTCCTGGCTCGCGTCACCTTTCCGTCTGCTGTCTGTCTGATCATGATAACAAGGAAAACAATGCAGGCATGCGGGGGGTCGAGTTTGGGCCGGGTTCGGGCAGACAATTCATGCTGGTGTGTCGGGCTGCGTCGGGTTCAGACTTAAAAACCGCGGGCCGGGTCGGGTCGGGTTGTTATTTTCAGGCCCGTTGAGAACTCTAGGCTGGGCACTGTCCTGCACCAGGAGGAACCCAGCATAAGGTCTCACAGTCTCTCTGAGGATTTCATCTAGGTACTTCACAGCAGTTAGAGTACCATTGGCTATGCCATGGAGGTCTGTGCGACCCTCCAAAGATATGCCTCACCAGACCATCACTGACTAACTGCCACAACGGTCATGGTAAATGACCGTGTCAGAAACACACACACTAGTAGCCTGCTGGAATGCATTTTGTGGGGCTCGAGCAGTGCTCCTCCTTTTTGTCTTCGCAAAGAGGAGCAGATGCCAGTCCTGCTGCTGGGTTGATGACCTTTCACGGCCCTGTCCAGCTCTCCTCCTGTAACAGCCAGTTAGGACTTTGAACATTACTGTTTACTGTGACTTAAGGATAAATTCGACACATATCCTCTTTATAATCTGCAATCATGTATTTGCTTGCTTTTGTTATCACAGGCGATTGTAAATATTGGATATTTATCACTTTTTTTGAACATCACTGTTTACTGTGACTTTAGGATAAATTCGACACATATCCTCTTTATAATCTGCAATCATGTATTTGCTTGCTTTTGTTATCACAGGCGATTGTAAATATTGGATATTTATCACTTTTTCTCCCGTTGTACTGAAAAATCATCCCAGAATGTGACCCCTGTATCAGGGAACATACGGAACCTAAAATTTTGTTTACTATTACAGCCCTAAATGATAATAATTTACCTGCTACTCTACAAACATGTTTCACCATTGTATTTGAAGTTTTTACTACTTTTCAATATTGTAATATTCATTATCATATCAACTAAAATACTGAGAATAACTTATTTAGAACCACTTCTAATAATACTATTTAATATATTCCATATTCCTTTAACATTATTTTTATTATCATCTAATATTTCACTGTAGTAGCCCTTCTTACCTCTCTTTATACTATTAGTTAAATTATTCTCATATTCTTTGTATTTATCTGCTTTTTTACTTAGTACTCTCTATCATGAAATCTTGGTATAGCGTATTTTAATTTTGTTTTGTAATCCCGTGTTATCCGTGGATAATCTCTATGTTTTCTGCTATATTATTTTATGGGACAATTTGAATCATAAAATGATCTGAATATTCTTAAGAATGTTTCTTATGCACTGTCAATATCCTTTTCCTTATAAGATTTCACAGTTTTCTGCCAGTAAATTGTCTTTTAGTGTGTTTATTGATTCCTTTGTCCTCATTTGTTTGTATACTGGTTTCTTTCCCAGGTGAGTTTTTTTTTCTGTTTAATGTCAAAGACTGAAAAAAAACAGTCGATGGTCAGTGATATCATTAAGTAATAGTCCACTCATTGTATATGTCATTAGTAAATATGTTATCTTTTAAAGTAGCACAGTGGGATTTTTCTCTACTGGCTCTGGTAATTTTTGGAAAAAGGCTCATACTGTACATTGTGTTGATGAATTCTTCAGTCATTGTTTGTTTATTTGGATTCAACAGATCAATATTGAAATCCCCATAAATGAAAAGTACTTTCTGACTTATTTCTAACAACATTTCCTTCAGCCAGTCCCTGAAAGATTTAATACTAGACCCTGGTGCGCTGTATATACAACTAATTATTATATTTTTGTCTTTCTTTATGCAGATTTTGTTTGTTATACTCAAATAAGTTGTCCACCACAGTTGCACAGTCGTACATTCTAACACTATATAATTTTTTGTCTCCACTCCTCCTACACTCTTATTTTTCTCTCCGGCTAGTTCGAAGTTTCTTCACTTATCAGAGTTGATCCATGATTCAGATATGGCAGTTATGTGTAAACTGACTTCGTTATTCCTTGATGTTGTTGAAGTTTGCATACAGTCTTCTGCAGTTGAAGCGAATTATTGATAATCTCTTATCTGGCTTAATGGTTTGATACATTGTTCCTCTGTGTAGTAGTAGCTATTATGATTTATGGTACGGAAGAAATTAATATCCAGATCAACATCATTTCCCATGGTCTGTAAATTGTGGTGACTATTTAAGAATTTTAACAGAATATTTTAATCTAGAAAAATAACATAATTCATATCAAAACGAGATGGTTACTTGACATTTGACCATTTGTCATTATTCAGATTACAATATTTGTTGAATGTTTGCATGCAGCATGACCTGACTCTGCCTCTGATTGGTTGGTACTCTTTGTCTTTCGATGAGTTGGTTAGATTTAGGCGAGGGGACTTATGGTTAATATCTGGGTAACCTAATCAGGGGCAGATTACGGCAAGCAGCAGGTGAGTAAATATATAAGAGGGGAAAAAATAAAAGGGTCAATTTATGATTCACACCGTGAGTCCCTAAGTGTCTCTTGAACCTAATTGTATTCGGTACAGTCAAATGTTCAGCCAAGAACCTAATCATCGTTAAACTACAGCATCATACAGGCACATGTTGTGAGGTACAGTACTTACGGCCAGGTAATCATAAGAGCAGCCAGTGCTGGACTCCAGATGAAAATCAGAGAAAGAGAGGAGGAGCTGGCTGCCCTGGCTGGTTCTGATGGTCCAGTAGCACTCAGCATTAGGGTGGTAGGGTAGAGGGTAGTTAGGAGAGGAAAATGACCCAGATGCAGTAGTCAACATCCCTCCACAACCTTGGAGAAATGAATTAAATCACATGGGCTGGTGCATTGTGTGTGTGTGTGTGTGTGTGTGTGTGTGTGTGTGTGTGTGTGTGTGTGTGTGTGTGTGTGTGTGTGTGTGTGTGTCTCTGCCTAGAAGTATAAATAAGACGTTTGGTATTTGAGGCATCATATTATAATTGGTAGATGTTGCAAAATGACACAACTGAATGCAGCAAACCAAACTGACTTGCAAGACTGAAGTGGTGTAGAGGTAGTGCATGACTGTTGTAACTTTGTGCAAAACGATGTATGCATTAAAACATATATGTTTATTCTGTAAAGTCCAACTGAGAATGTGATTATGTTTTAAATTTAACAATACTTTTGTCAATATGTTTGTAGAAAAAAAAAAGCATTTCAAGTTGCAACCTCCAGAGCTGAAAAATGAGGCCAACAAGAATAAACAGAATTGCAGTTCCTCAAATGGCCTCCTGAGGCCCAAAAAGATCTCCTTAAAAGCCCATGTTAACATGCCTAACTTTACAGCAGAATTAGACAGCAACAACCTAAATTTTGGTTTGTGATCGCAGAACTAGCCTACAGAATGGTGCTGGATTTAAGGAAAACATGTTTCTTAATTTCACCTGTCTGTAACTTAGCATCTTCATACAAAACCTGACTGAACCTAGATAAAATACTCACTCAAAAAAAATATTTATTTTAAGTAATGTAAGTAAAGTAGGGGTCACATACATTTATGACACTTGGTAATTACTCTTTACCAGAACAATGACTCTCTGATGTTTGGCTTGATCATGCCTTTCCCAGGACAGTGACCCACTGATGTTTTATTAGGACAGTAAATCTAATCTTATCTACCTTCCTGTAAACACCTCAGGCAGAGATAGTTGCCCCTCATATGACTTTCTGATCCTCATCCCCAAAAGGGGATACTCCTCTCCTCCTCTCACATCCTGATCTGTTCTTTATAGCACATTGATTACTGAATGGAAACTATTCAATTTCTCACAAGCTTCAGAGTCTTAACTCTACCAAAGGAGATATTAGCATTGTGATAAAAGAGGAGCAGAAACACGTTTTTGCTGACAACTTTAACTTCATTAAGACCGAACTGCAGACAGTAAGGAATGAAATCACGAACAACATGGCAACAACTCACACTTGGAATGACTAAATGAAAGCCATGGTCAAGGAAGTGGAGAGCGGGCTGTCAACATGGACTAATGAAGTGGTCAACCTGCAAACTACGGTAACAAGCCTGCAGAGCTCACTGACCTGAGAGGTAAATGTGAAGATATGGAAGCGAGAATGTGGAAGGGCAACATCCGCATCCTGGGGATCCCGAAGGAACCGAACTCGGGCACTCGAGTCTGTGTCTAAATTACTAAAAGAAGTGCTGTAAATGGATAAAGGCGTCCTAGTTGATCGTTCACACGGAAGCCTTATGCCAACAAGCCCGGACGAAAAGCCACGTGCCATTGTTGCTAGGCTCCATTACTACCAGGACTGTGTTGAGATCCTACGCCTAGCCTGAACCCGGGCCCCTCTTTGGCTCAATGGGAAACCTATTGCCATTTTCCCAATTACATCGCGGCTGTGGCCAGGGTGCGGGCGGCATTTACGAATGTCTGGAGACTTCTACATAACCAACAAGGGGTCCGCTTCGGCTCTGCTCTGTATCTCATGGATGCATCGGCTATAAGTCCATTAATTGGTATATTTCCACTGGTTATTTTCTACTTTATGACTTTGGGGCCAGTGAACCTCTGCCAGGCATTCCTTACATGGCCAAAATGTATGAGTATCCTTCTGTGCTGGTCAGTATTTGGCTGGACATTCCCAGACGCTTTTAAGTTAGAATGTGTAAAGGATAGCACTTTTTCTTATATGTGTTTTTTAGCGCCACAGTTACACTATGCACTCAGTTAACTCTTGATGACTACTAATCACTCTAATCTATCTAAGGACCATTTAGTAAACTTTGTGAGCTGTAATGTGAAATCTCTTTACCGCCCTGTGAAACGGAGAAAAGTTTTTACTCATTTACAACAACTCAAGACTGATGTAGCATTTCTACAAGAAACCCCTCTGTGTAATTCTTATCACCTTAGAATGAAGAGCGTCTGGGAAGGCCAAATACACCACTCCAACTTTAACTCTAAAGCGAGGGGGGCTGCTATCTTAATTAATAAGACTTTACCATTTATAACAACTAGTGTAGATTCAGACCCAGCACGACAACATATAATTGTTCGTTCGTTTTCTTTTTCCGCTTTTTCCGTGAGGGTTGCGGGATGTTGCCGCTTTTTATCCCCCTGAGGGGTTGCGGGGCTTACTGGGGCCAAATCCAGTTGTACTCATGGGCGTAGGCCAGGGTTCACCCTGAACGAGTCGCCAGCTCATTGCAGGACCCTTACTGATGGCAGTGGCTGCCCCACAGGGTGCCAACTGCACATCAGGAGCAATTCTGGGGTTCAGTATCTTGCTCAAGGATACTTCGGCATGTAGTACATATAATTGTAATAGGAAAAGTGTATGGGTTCCCATTGCAAGGGCTGTTGATTTCTACCCTACAGCGACAAAGTGACGTGAAGCTGTTATTAATGTGACATGAGAGCATCAAACATGCATTTTAGATTAGAAGAAAATATGAAAAAACACATTGTATGTACATTGAACTAGTGCAAAATGCAGAGGTTTTCTAGTCCTGTACACAATTCAATACTGTGCTCATTCTTTGCTAAACCTGTCTAAAGGAACAAACTCTGTTTAAAAAAATGTAGCCACTTACCAGATTGTGTGCCATCCCAATGGGCAGTAAATCCACGACGTGTGACACTGGCATCAGAGCGAAATCGCACCCAAAGACGGTTGCTATGGGATACCAAGACTGGAGGCCTCTGGCTGGCACAGAACTTACCAATCAAGGGGGATGTCTCATAGCCACCATCCCTGCAAAAGACAGGGTTAAAATGTCAGAGGATTCGCTGGATGTGTGTCATTTGCAAATCTCTATAACGGGTTCATCCAACAAGGAGCCAAAGAAATGCATTGTTGAATTTTGTGCATTTTGAACACCACTCAGGGGCATGGCTTTGTAGCTCTGCAGACTGAAGCCGGGCTTGTATGAGATGCTCCTCATGGGTGATGTCATAAACAATAGGGAAATTAGAAAGGTTTCTCTTTTTTTTTCTCTTTCAGTGGAAACTGCCCTCAGTGTGAGACAAGCTCATTAACTATAAATTGTAGTCAGCATTACCTTCTTGGAATAGGAAAAAAATCAACTTTCAGATAGGCCTATCACATCTGAGTAATAAACACTTAAAATGTATTTGCTCTTTCTCCTTGATTTAGTAGGAAGTATCTATACTATCTTATTAAAATGGCTTTGGGAAATCATTTTTCTTAATTTCGAGCTCCTCCACAGAGAATAAACAAGGCATTCCATTGCTTCTGTATCAACTCAACAGACTGATGGGACAAGTGAAACCATACAACCATTTTCTGATTGGCAGGCTGTTAGCTTAGAAACTGCCAGTGTCAAAGAATGAAAAAGATCCCAAATCTTCAAAGTCAGCCCGACTCTATCACCTTCTTTCCTAACCTGATTTCCACAAAATCCAAGTTGCAAGAAGGAGAGGCGCCCTCCAACTCAAAGCTGGTGAAGTTCAGCATAATCTGCATGTTGACCTGTACAGTGATCTTGAAGACACAGTCTCTGTTGTTGGGATAGTAGTCAGGGTAGTTGGGTGAACTGAAGGACCCTGTGGCAGAGGTGAAGGTCTCACCGCAGTCTGATGAGAGACAGATATTTTGGCAGAACCTTAAAATCTGATTACTACCTTTTCATATTGTCCAAATGAAATGATACATTATATATTAGGGGTTACTTCTTGTTGATTTACATTTTTGCTGTCCCAGAATACTTCACAACGAAACATATACTGAATTACCTTTACAAACTTTTACATCACATATATTACATTGTGGAATGATGCTTTCTGTGGCTTAAAAAGACGATTCTTATAATGAAATTGTAAAAGGGTGAACATTAAATAAAGTGTTTCTCTATGGATCAGGGCCCGTATTCACAAAGAATCTTAAAGCGAAACTCTCGCCAAAAAGTAACCGAGGCTTTATTTGGGATTGAATATGAGTCAAACCTTTGTGTAAAAGCATAATTGCGACTAAAGAGGCACTTTTAAGATTTACCGTAGTCTCGGTTTTGGGCACATTCATTTTGAACGGGAGAGTTAGGGGCATGACACGCTAGCATCAAAATCGCTATATTTAGAACAGTAAGAAGGCTCGACACAACATGAAACTTTGCTCGTAGCATCACCAGGGTCTCTACTCATGAACACGAGCATTGACAACATTGTTTGTGTACACAGAGTTTATGAAAAAGAAGGTCGCACTCAGGGATCGACACTTTTTGCCTTCTTACTGTTCTAAAAATAGCGATTTTGATGCTAGCGTGTCATGCCCCGAGCACTCCCATTCAAAATGAATGTGTCCAAAACCGAGACTACGGTAAATCTTAAAAGTGCCTCTTTCGTCGTAATTATGCTTTTACACAAAGATTTGACTCATATTCAATCCCAAATAAAGCCTCGGTTGCTTTTTACAGACAAATTTAGGAGCAACTTCTAAAATAATGGGCGTGTCAGTCGTAACTTTAGGACTTCTAATTTTTTAAATTAAGAGTTATTCACAAAACATTTTAGGCCTAAAAGTAGCACCTAAGTCTGGGAGACCTTAGAAGTAGTCCAGAGGACTCCTAACTCGCTTAGACCTGGTCACAGCCGAATGTTTTGGAGACGCTAAATGACAGGGAATTATTAAAACGATATCGGATGGACCGCGAAGGGACTGAAGTTGTGGTTGAGTTGGTGAGGGACGCAATAACGTTCCCAATCAACTGAAACAATCCAATAACGCCAGAGTTAAAATGTTCTGCAACACTCCGGTATTTGGCTGCGGGGGAAAATGCAGCTCTTCGCACGGGACTAGTATTACCTGGGGACCTCAAGTGATTTAGAAATCATCCCACCATGTCTGTGTTTCGTGCGCCGCATTAACACAGGCTAAGCAAAGTCTGTGTTTTAACTTTAATTTACTGACATTATCCCCCGGGTCGATTGCAGCGGAGCCCTTGCTGGAGCAGCACAACTGTTAGATATGGATATTTTTAATATAATAACTGGTGAGCCTGTTGAAAGATGGAAAAGTGTTCCTTACCGCATGCTGCCATGCATGTAATCCATCTAAATCATCTTTCGAGATTTCGCTCTTCTGATGAGCCTCCTGAATTTGCACCCAAAATGCTATCAAAACTTTCATTTATAATTCCCAACGCAGCCTACATAATTTTCCACTGGGAAAAAGGCAGAAAAAAGGTGTGGAAAACACAAAAAACCTTAAGAAAAACTAAAAAAAACCACCCCAAATCACAGAGATGCTGATTCGCACAGGACTAATATTATTAAATGACCTCTGTGTTTGGCGAAATAGGGGAGGTCATTTGCGCTGGAATTTTTACGTTACAAATTACAGACTTGGCAGATTCACACAGGATTAAGATATAAGACGACCTGCGCAATTATTACAAATAACTTGAGGTCCCCAGGTTATAATAGTCCCGTGCAAAATGTCAATCGGAAAAAGTTGCATTCCATCACAAATTGTCTTTGACGCATGTTACAATATAGTGGACATTGTTGCAAAATGGCCCCGGGGGGTGCAATTAATTCTCCTTATAAATACATTTCGTTATCCAATATCTTTTCATAGGCTTTGTCATGGGCTTGTAGGCAACTTCTTTATTTTCACTTCATGCATTGCGTAGCCTGAATGACTTTTCAATGGGCTGCCCTGTCACTCAACAACCAATCACCGTTGTCACCGCTTCTAAGTGCGTCCTAATAAAATGACGACATCCATAGCAACAGAGAGTTACTTCTAGTTTAGGAGTTCACTGTTTTCATAACTAAAAGTAGGTCTCGGTGGCTTTGTGAATTACTTTTAAGAAACAACTCCTACATAAAAACTTTTAGTCTGATTTAGGAGTACTCCTAATATTAAGATAAAAGTCTTTGTGAATACGGGCCCAGATGAGTACTCAGGATTCTGGAGTTCAAATCTGGTAGCGAAATCAACTACTGTGAAATAATGTATATTAGAGCTGCACGATATATCATTTGAGCATCGTCATTGCGATGTACCTGTGCGCAATAGTCACATCGCAGGGCCTGCAATGTAGGAGGCAAATGAACTCATCTAATTTTAAGGGTACCTGACACACACTGTGCATGCAGACTCTGCATGCGCCGCGATCCACAAATCCACCACGTTAGTTATTATTCAGTGTGCCAAAGCAGACCACGCCCCTGCACATGGAGTGATTTGCTCGTAACAACATTGAAAAATGAGCAAGAGAAAATTGCCGAAAATAAAGACTTAGTGCCAAAAAGAAAAGCAACGTCAGTTATCGGGAATTATTTCGGCTACAAGAAGGATGATATTGACCAAACACGTGTTCTGTGTCGACAGTGCCTTGCATATGTTGCCACAACTAGAGGTAACACAACTAATTTGTTTGACCATTAACATCAGTACCGCACAGCTCAGTACGACAAAAAGAGGTCAGATCAATGCAGATTAATTGTCCACAAGATAGTAGCAGTGCAGCATAACATAAAGTGCTATTCAGGTAATCTGATGAAAATTCCTGTATTTTTTCATATTGCAATATGTATCGCACGGTTAAAAAAAATCGCAATGTCAGTTTTTTTCCAATATCGTGCAGCCCTACTGTATATTGACATCATTAGGTTATTCCGATAAAGTCCAAAGCAACACTAGCCTTTTTAGACAAGAGATTAGCATCACAAGGCTCTACACCGCCTTTGTTTTTACAAACAGAACAGATCAGTGTTGGCATAATGTCGCTTCAGTCTGTGATTTTATGTAGCATGCCAGTGTTGCGGAACTAAAAGAGGCGGGTGGTACACAAAACGTTGCAATCCTGTTTTTTTTGGCTAGTGTATTTCCACCAAGTTTCTTTCTGTAAATATAAAATTGTCTAAGCAAACTATTCATAACCTTATGTGATACCTTTGATATTATGTTGAGATTCTTACCCACCATGCTCCATGGAAAGCAACAAAGATATGGTGTTTGCTTGAAATCACATCACATAACAACTGGCAGTAAATAGCTGGAGCTGCCTGGTTCTCGCTGGATATGTTTGAGGGAGCAATTAACAACTTTGAGTATTTACAACCAGGCTAATTGTACACATTAAGTCTGATTATAAAACGTAATTGAATTTCTGTCTGATTCTCCCTTTTTATCAGCATTGTGAAGGTTCTTGTTTGAGTTAACTACTGCATTTGGAAATGCATGTAAAACAGCTGATAAATGTGCAGTGTGAGTCAGCACAACATACAAGATTAATTAACTTAGTTTGCTGAATAATACTTCACAGAAAATTGTAGGAATAAAGGATGAGAATAGGAATATATCATTGATTGAGGCCTACAGTGTATGCTCACCTTGCCTGGTTTTAACTCAGTCTAACTCTGTATATCACATTGCATTACACTTCATGTCAAACTTCATACTTTGTGTTTCACAATGTTTTCTGTATCACAATGTTTGGCTCTTCCATGACGATTGTATTGTAGGCTTGTTGTTCAAGGCTAATAGTCTCAAACATACTTACTTAAGACAGAAAAAAAGACAGCCTAGACAATGTATTCTGTACCTGTGGTGGCATTGAGGGACACGTAGCTGGCAGAGAATCCCTCAGTAACTATACTTGAGTCGGACACAAACAGCAGAGTCAGTATGTTGTCTGTACTGGTGATAGATGGAGGCACTGAACGCCCACAGAACCTGCACACACAAAGCACCCAAATTGTTTTACTCACAAAAGACAAAATATAGAAAGCAATTAGCTGCATAATGTTCACCTTTAACAGAATGTATCTATATGTTCTGTTTGTCTGTTTGAGTATGTTATATTTTTGGTCTTTCATGCTTTCAGGTTGTAGTCTTCATCACATATAGATTTTATTATGTCTGAAGAGGTTGAAAAACAAAGTTATCAGTGTCAAGTGCACAATTATCATGATAACAAGCTAGAATCAACAACTGTGACGCTTTAGCAAAACCATTCTGACTGATGAATTAAAGTTTTCACTATACATATACATACAGTATACTCTACATACTATGAACATTTACTGTATATACATACAATAGTCGGTATCTTAAACCCAATTATAATGTTTTTAAAATGTAACCAAGTAGTTTGGTGCACAAAACTAACCAAACGGCGACCATTTAACAACTTCAGCAACAGTCCAAAAGTCATAGTATGTCACAATATGTGATCTGTTTCTCAACAAGCTTTTTTTTTTTAATTCAAGAGAATCAAGCGTATAGCGTATTAGGGCCAGCACAGAGCCCTTTATGTGCTTAACTGACACTAGAGAGGTAGGTAGTCGGTATGTCACAATTCTCCAAATCCAATCAAAATGTTTGTTGTGTTCCCTGTAGTATATCTCAGGCGTAATAACATATCCTGCTACTGACCCGTGACTCTCCAAAAGTTGACTCAACTTTTTTGACATGCTCAACCACAGCCCAAACAGACTAGACTCATTAAAATGAACAGGAAAACATGCGATTTCACCACAATGCCAGATCGAATGTGAATTCACTTGCTGTGCTACGTTATGCTGTGTGTGCTTTTTTCCCTCTTTGCACACCTAATGGACCTGACGGCTGGGGGTGTGGCTGAATACTTGATTCCAATTTTGGTTTCAAAGGTTGAGATCATGACATCATTTCGATCAATATACGACTTACAATCAAGATCTTGACACCCCTAGTAGGTAGTGTGTAATATTTTGCTGCTGATGCCCACTGACCAAGCAGCTGTATTTGGTTGGTTGTGAGAACGTGTTGGTATGTGTCAATGTTTCATTTACCTGCCAATCTTGGTTCCAGTTTGCACAGTGCCATTGTCGTACACTTCAACGTAATCATAATTACAGTTGCTATGGTACTCCAGGTTGAAGGAATCAAACGACAGCCGAACTAGGTTTCCTGGGGGAACGTTGATATACCACGTACAGTTGGCACCATGGGGGTAGCTGGTGGGGTGGCCGGGGCTTGTGATGGTGCCTGATGGACTGGTCAGAGTGTCACCACAGCCTGGTACAGGAACAAAAGGACAACTTTAAGGTTTGGTAGACTTTTAAAAAGTTTGAAAGTAGCTTTAAGACGCTCATTTAAAAGAATATGAAACAAAATAATGAATTGTTTTGTTAGAAGCAGCAGGTACCATTTCTGATAGATATCAGGCAGGTTTCAGTTTAAATAAACAACATTAATGGAAGAGCCACAACAGAGCCCTGAGGTTCAGTGGATAAATATAATAAAATAATAAATAAATAAATGTATCAATAATAATTACAATAAAAAACGTTATATACTTAACATATTTCTGGTGAACATCTTGGGCTTCCACACACCCTGGGAGTCTTTGTAAAGTGTATAGTGTCAGACAGGGGCACCTTTATCATCGTGTCAAGGCTTGTACATTTCATATTCAGTTTATTCCAACTTTGAAGTGACGTAACATTACAAACAAAGTAAAGGTGAAGGAGAAAACTGTTCACTTCTTGGGAGAGCTTGCATTCAAATGTGCAAAGATTGGTGGGAGACACCACTGCAGCAATGGTAATTTGTCCACATCAGTACTTTCCTGGATTCATGTCTATGCAATTTAAAAGCGTTTACCGCATTAGACAAACATGATGGAAACATCTTTTTGGGGAAATAATTTTGTGTTGATTCAACTTTTTCAAATGCAGTTACTTCAATGCCAATGCGTCCTTTCATCTTCATTGTCATTAGTTCATCTTGCAGCTTTACACTTCTGTAGTTTTTACCAAGCACACTTGTTTATAAAATAGTTTGCAGAGTCTGCAAACTGCTTGGCGTCCTTCGGTAAATTAAATGTGGTGTTATTTTCCACGAGCAGCTTGGCAGAGAAGCTGAGACTGTTTTTGTGATCTCTCTTTGTCTTCATGATATTACTGATGCTTGATGCTGATTCATCACTTTGGATGTGTAATCCGGTAATACAGACATCCTTGCACTGTTATAACACAAGGTTGTTTTCTCTTGACTCAGTCGCAGAATCAGTTCCCTGTCCTGGTCCCGCTGTACTTTAGCAATAATTGTCTGGGGTCGCTCTCCTGCAGCCTGGGTTTTAAAATGCCGTGGGCTCTGCCCACTTTCAAACAGCTTTGATAAAGTCAAGGCCAAGGAGAGAGTTATATGGAGCACCTGGTATCTTGGATTAACTTCCTCATTTCCATACCCGGATTTTCTATAGCTAAGAGTATCAAGATAGTTGAGGTTGGGATACCACTGCCTTGAAATCCACTGTTGCCCAGTCGTTTGTTTGCTTTGCAGCCATGTGCTTGTCGTCAAGTGCAGCCTCGTTGAAAACTCTGGTCAGTTTTTTCTCTGTCCGAATACCTTTACCAGACCTTGTTTTTGGCCCCATTAAAACACAGATGGGAACCTCAAAAGGTAAGCAGCATGTATCCTGACAATCCACCACCTTAGAATGATTGAATATACTTAAAAAGGATTATCCTGAGCACAGGCTGCCACGCACACAGCTACTCCATCATTCACTGGAATTGTTCCCCCTTTCCCCCCATTAAACAATTTAAAAAGAGAAACGATACAAGGTGTGCACAACAGCACACAATCTGATATTGCTGTGTTGGTGTTGTTCCTGGGACATCATGAATAAGGTTGCTGCAGGACCATAATTACAACTGACCAATCATGTTTTGTAATGTCATAATTTTTGGAAAAAATGAACATGGGAGAGATTAGTCATTCTAACACATGGTTAACTTTTTGAAAGGGTCTATTTTATCATAGAGATGTTGTCAGATTCAGAGTCTTGAGTAAATCTTTGCTAATAATGTTACACTGAATGACACTGAATTAGTTGCACTTCTCTCACCCTCCAAGGCAGAGCCATAGGCCGCTTCAAAGCCATGATTGTTGACAGAGGAGTCGGTCTTGAAGTGAACGTACATAGATCTCTGAGTGGACTGAACCCTGGGGGGAATTGAAACACCACAAAATGTCCCCAGCAGAGGAGAGCTAGATGTGGAGCCATCCCTTACCTGGAAGATGGAGGAAACATGCATTATTATAAGTGATCCACTGTCTGCCAGCTCCATTAATAAATATATCTACCAAAAAAATATATGCCCACCACACATAGAGAATAAGTATCATCCTTATCATTACATCTTCTAACATCTGTTTTTTTGTCTTCAGTGGTTTATATCAATGTTTATAATGAGCATTTACTCCCACTTCAATTGACTCTTTTGTAGTCATGGGTATTTATTATCTCGACTTCTGATCTGCTGTGATGGAAAAACAATATCCAAGCAGTTGTCCTTAATCCCAAATCTTGTCGTCATCATCTTGAAACATTATTATCATTAGTTTATAGCGTAATAATCATGAAATAATGATCACTGTGAAACACTTTTCCTGTGTCACCCTGAAGTCAGCTCTGCATTGACTACAGCACTTATTATCCTACTTGGATTATGGCTGTTGTATGTTTTAGTTGCCTACAGTAGTGCGGTAAAGAACAAATTAAACCATTCATTGCTGACACAGAGCCCGGTGTCCCGGGACTTGGTGAGGCAAAAAGAAACATTGCAGGTACTAGAAGGAGTGGCGTTTTTTTTTTTACTAGTGTTGAGTTTTGACTCATGTATAACTCTTTATTTTCACCATGACCACACCCATCCCCAACTCCTCTGTCCTAAATTTCCCCCACTCTTATCTGGTCACCCTATAAGATGTGTGTTGAGGTTAAAACTGTAAAACTGTTGAGAGGAGACATTGAACTGCTACAAAGGTCAATTATGAGTCTTTCTATAAAGTATTTTTGATGCACAGAGGTTTTATATTGGCAAAATTAGCACCAACTGAACAACGATCAAGTGATACTTGACAGAGATAGGTATAAAATGATTAACATGTTCTTAAAGGAGAACTTTGGTCAATTTCAACATGCAGCTTTATTGCTCAAGCTACCCTTGACTTGCCAGTACCGAAAACGCGAACACTTTTGGTCCACCCCTTACAGGGCTCCTTGAACAGAGAGTTAGCATTGGCATCTTAACATGCTCCAAATATCACCCCAAAAGCTATGCAACATCAGCAGACACCTTACAACACAGTACTGTAGCGTGTATGGCTCAAAATGAATAAAAAAGTGGTTGAAACAGTGTGTTTGTGCAAGCAGCTACTTACCGGTTTGTTTACATCCCGTCTTCCCGTAGTCCAAAATAGTCAATCCGTCAAGCGTGTGCTTACTCCCTCGCTGGCAGAGACGGGAACTTTTCCAGACAGAAATGTATTCCAGCATTTTCGTTTTTCTGTTCATAACGTACATGTCCATGTTACAGCCTGTCATGAGCCATGAGCCTTACAATAGCCTGTTATGAGTCTACTCGCTCTGCACTGAGAGGTCGTCCAGACGGAAACGCTCCTTTGTGGAATCGTTGCATCGTTTTGGCCGATCGTCCACATGGATCCTGAAAACGCACTTTTCTTAAACCGGGTCTCAGGGTGGAAACATTTGAAAACGCAGTCCTCTCGTTGTCTTGTGGCCGCATACTTTCCGAAACGATGACGCCATCGCCCCACCCCTCGACCTCTTGCCTCTGACCTCTGAACCCCGCGACATCTCATAACAACAACAACAACAATGGCGGACTACTGCTTGCGTTCGTGTTTCTTGCAACTTTGGTTCGAACAAATATGGTCTACCGTCTAATTCAAAAGGTTCGTTGTCGATGTCTTCCACTTCGACATCAGACAAGCTCTCCATCGTGACTATTTCGGAAACAGCTTCGATCGCCACTGACGAGTCCCCTCTCTGTATGAGCTACGATCATGCGCAGACAAGCTAGCTCTCAGTGCAGAGCAAGTAGACTCATGACAGGCTATTGTACGGCTCATGGCTCATGACAGGCTGTAACATGGACATGTGCGTTATGAACAGAAAAATGAAAATGCTGGAATACGTTTCTGTCTGCAAAAGTTTCCGTCTCTGCCAGTGAGGGAGTAAGCGCACGCTCGACGGATTGCGAGTTTGGACTACGGGAAAACGGGATGTAAACAAACCGGCAAGTAGCTGCTTGCACAAACACGCTGTTTTAACCACTTTTTTATTCATTTTGAGCCATACACGCTACAGTGCTGTGTTGTAAGGTGTCTGCTGATGTTGCATAGCTTTTGGGGTGATATTTGGAGCATGTTAAGATGATTAAAACACAGTGTAAAGACGTGACCCTGTACTGTTAGCTGTCAATGCTAACTCTCCGTTCAAGGAGCCCTGTAAGGGGTGGACCAAAAGTGTTCGCGTTTTCGGTACTGGCAATCAAGGGTAGCTTGAGCAATAAAGCTGCATGTTGAAATTGACCAAAGTTCTCCTTTAAGAACATGTTAATCATTTTATACCTATCTCTGTCAAGTATCACTTGATCGTTGTTCAGTTGGTGCTAATTTTGCCAATATAAAACCTCTGTGCATCAAAAATACTTTATAGAAAGACTCATAATTGACCTTTGTAGCAGTTCAATGTCTCCTCTCAACAGTTTTACAGACTCCTTTCTTTTAATGGTGTTCAAAGAAGAGCTTCGTGAGACAGAATTTATGATGCATGCCACTCGGCAAAATTGGAAGCGTGAGCGTCACCTTTGGATTCAGGTTTAAGATACATACATTATCCAGTGTCACCCTCAACCAATTAAAAAGGAAGAAGAAGAAGTTGTGTTTCTCCTATTCTATATTGAGTAGTATTGGCTGTTTTGTTTTATTAACTGGTTTTATTACCTCAACAAAGTCATAAAGGCAGGAGCCTCCTTCAACATCAAATGACAGGAAGTTGAGGGTGACAACATAGCCCTCTGACTGGTTAATGACCCACTCGCAGTCCTTGTTGTGTGGATAGGCATTGGGATGGTAGGGAGAGCGTAGCTGCCCAGTCCCAGACAAAGTGCCTCCGCAAGCTGGAAGAGGGAGGGTTAATGGTTAGTCAGTGACTATTATAAGAATAGATCATGTCAAAAGTTACTATTCTACTATTACATGTGTAAATCTGCCTCGAGCAGGCCATCCTCACCAACTGAGTGACCCTGCAAGAAGGAGACTAGTGAGGCAGGCCACCAAGACACATATGACTGCTCTGAAGAAGTTAAACGCTTCAGCAGCTAAAATAGGAGAGACTCTGCATACAACAACTGTTGCCCGGGTTCTTCACCAGTCAGAGCTTTATGTGGGGTGCCAAAGAGAAAGCCA
Organism: Diplodus sargus; assembly: GCA_903131615.1. Classification (NCBI taxonomy): domain Eukaryota; kingdom Metazoa; phylum Chordata; class Actinopteri; order Spariformes; family Sparidae; genus Diplodus; species Diplodus sargus. The sequence goes on along the minus strand of CAEMYA010000528.1, from coordinate 98,298 downwards.
CTAATGAAGAAAGCTCATTAAATATCCACAAGAGTTGCCCAAAGCCATGTGGGAGACTCCAAGGTCAACTGGAAGAAGGTTCTTTGGTCTGATGAGACCAAAATGGAGCTTTGCAGGCTCTGGATGTGAAAGCCTGATTGAGACCTATCCACACAGACTCAGTGCTATGATTGCAGCCAGAGCTGCATCTACTCAACACTGATTTGAAGGGGATGACTACTTATGCAATCACTTATTTTACATTATATATTTTAATTCATTGTTAAGTCTGTTTTAACTTTGATATTAAGGAGTGTTTTCTTTCAGTACATTTTTTGTTGTGTTAATTTTTTATGTATTGACCATGATTCCATTTACTGAAGCAATAAAAGTGAAAAACATCCAAGGGGGCGAATACTTTTTATAGGCACTGCACCTACAGCTCCTGACCTAAATGTGAGAACATCTCAAAAATAAGGAATGTGTTTCCTACAGAGTAGTTAAGAAGTAGAGTTGTATAATAATATGGTTAATAGAAATTTAAAATGTTATGCCCTCAATGTTGTGTCAATTTTTCCTAGAGGCATTGAAAATAGTACGAAATATCAATATTTTTCCAGCTATTTCATTGAAGTAAGACATTCCAGCAGACAATGTAACAATATAATACACCATGCTTTCTATTGTAGCTAATGAACTATGAGTTTTTTTGTTGTGTTTTTTTACCCACTGCTGTGACATAATTAGCCAGTTTCAAGTTTCTGCCAGTTTACTACAGTGAAACTAGGAGCCAATCTGTGATGCGAAGTAGTGAAATACACTCCTGAAGTTGGTTAACTAAGAAGTAATTTGGGTGTTTATGTGAAATATTTCACCTGGAGATGAATTTCTCTTCACTGTGACATAGTAATTGTCACATCTGAGGGCACAGTAGGGCCCTATAGCTTCTAATTATTATTCCCCTGAGAACATCCATTGTTAAACTAAATAGTCAGTGTTTCCTCTAGGATTTTTTTAATGAGTGGCGGAACCCCCCCCNNNNCCCCCCCCCCCCCCCCCGTTTCCACCAAATCAAAGTCAATCAAAAAATGTTTTACCCTTTTTTTACCACAACATAGGCTACGGTTCACGTCATGATAACTTCTGTATCTAACCACCTATTCAAACTTCCTCAGTCCATATAGTCAGGTTCACTATATACTTTTGTGGGAATTTTTTGGGGATTTGCTAAACTATATGTTTTTGGAAAGGTTATTGTATAAGGAGTCAGAAAATCAATGTTTGCATTTGCCCAGATGTCTATGTGGTGGCCATTTTGAATTTTTAAAAATGGCCGCCGTAAAACTTTAATTTGTAATATCTCGGCTTCTGAATAAGCTGGAATGTTGATTTTAACTGCTAAACCCACATTTTCAGGGTCAGGGAATCCAATGATGCTAGTTACAAAGCTACAAAATGTTACCATATTAACCCATTGATGCATAAGTGGGTCAAAAATGACCCGGTGTGGTTGTTTTCTTGCAATATCATTGTAATGAAAAGTTGTTCACATTTAGTATTCCATGTTCCTCAAAAAACATGTTTTTTTTATCATCCCATTGAAATACATTGAACAAAAATATAAATGCAACACTTCTGTTTTTGCTCCCATTTTTCATGAGCTGAACTCAAAGATTTAAAACGTTTTCTATATACACAAAAGATACATCTCTTTCAAATATTGCTCACAAATCTGTCTAAATCTGTGTTAGTGAGCGCTTCTCCTTTGCCGAGATAATCCATCCCACCTCACAGGTGTGGCATATCAAGATGATTAGACGGCATGATTATTGCACAGGTGTGCCTTAGGCTAGCCACAATACAAGGCCACTCTAAAATGTGCAGTTTTGCTTTATTGGGGGGTCTGGGGGGGGGGGGGGGCAGAAAACCGGTCAGTATCTGATGTGACCACCATTTGCCTCACCATTTGCCTCACACACATCTCCTTCACATAGAGTTGATCAGGTTGTTGATTGTGGCCTGTGGAATGTTGGTCCACTCAACTTCAATGGCTGTACGAAGTTGCTGGATATAATATTGGCAGGAACCAGAACACGCAGTCGTATACGTGTCGTATCCAGAGCATACCAAACATGCTCAATGGGTGACATGTCCGGTGCTGACCATGCAAGAACTGGGATGTTTTCAGCTTCCAGGAATTGTGTATAGATCCTTGCAACATCGGGCTGTTATCATGCTGCAACATGAGGTGATGGTCGTGGATGAATGGCACAACAATGGGCCTCAGGATCTCGTCACGCTATCTCTGTGCATTCAAAATGCCATCAATAAAATGCACCTGTGTTTGTTGTCCATAACATACGCCTGCCCATACCATAAATCCACCGCCACTATGGGCCACTCGACGCTACACACGCTGTCTGCCATCAGCCCTGAACAGTGAAAACCGCGATTCATCCGTAAAGAGAACGCCTCTCCAACATGCCAGACGCCATCGAATGTGAGCATTTGCCCACTAAAGTTGGTTACGACGACGAACTGCAGTCAGGTCGAGACCCCGATGAGGACGACGAGCATGCAGATGAGCTTCCCTGAGACAGTTTCTGACAGTTTGTGCAGAAGTTCTTTGGTTATGCAGACCGATTGTTGCAGCAGCTGTCCAGGTGGCTGGTCTCAGATGATCTTGGAGGATCCACATGCTGGATGTGAAGGTCCTGGGCTGGTGTGGTTACACATGGTCTGTGGACGGGCTCTAAGGCTGAGTCCACACGTACCAAAACAATCTTTGCGTTGCGTTTATATTTTTGTTCAGTGTATATCCACAATATGGGTAAAAAAAAACTACACATCACAAGCAATTTGTCAGATAACTCAGAGTTCCTTTCATTGAAGAGTTTTTTCTTTGAGTTTAAAATTAGCTAATAGTTCTGGAACTATCGACATGCACATTTAGACCACAGTATGATGAAGCAACTTTTTTAATTAGACAGTGTCTATACATCATCATAATCATCGTCCCCGTCATGGTCATCATCATCGTTCATCTCTGGCTGCTGCACTGACACATGTCAGTACAGGCTAAGTCCTTAGCTCTGCAGGAGCACCTCCCAGGAGAGCTGTCAGATTTACACTTGCATTGGACAAATGGCCTTTGGGGCTGGGAGGACCTCTGTGGTCACTGGTTTGAGCATGCCATCCAAGTGTTTGAAGTATCCGTTTTGCAGAGGATCCAGCAGTGGATCCTGCAGAGCAATGGCTGCCTGTGCCCATACCCTTGTTTGTACATGGACTCGCAAGATGTGCTACTTCAGAGCTCAAAGTATTGGAGGGAGCTTGTCACTTTCTGCCCTATGTTTGCAGAAGAGATGCCATCACAGTTGAGGGATTGCCTTGATGTTGGTCCCCTTGGTGAGTAAGCTGCACATACACTATATTGCCAAAAGTATTCACTCACCCATCCAAACAATTGAAATCAGGTGTTCCAATCACTTCCATGGCCAGAGGTGTATAAAAGCAGCACCTCGGCATGCAGACTGCTTCTACAAACATTTGAGAAAGAATGTGTCGCTCTCAGGAGCTCAGTGAACTCCAGTGTGGTACTGTGATAGGATGCCACCTGTGCAACAAGTCCAGTCGTGAAATTTGCTCGCTCCTAAACATTCCACAGCCAACTGTCAGTGGTGTTATAATAAAGTGGAAGTGATTGGGAACGACGGCAACTCAGCCACGAAGTGGTAGGCCACGTAAACTGACGGAGCGGGGTCAGAGGATGCTGAGGCTCAGGGTGCCCAGAGGTCGCTTTCTGCAACTTTCTGCAGAGTCAATCGCTGCAGATTTTCCAAAATTCATGTGGCCTTCAGATTAGCTCATGAACAGTGCGTAGAGAGCTTCATGGAATGGGTTTCCATGGCCGAGCAGCTGCATCCAAGCCATACATTAGCAAGTGCAATGCAAAGCGTCGGATGCAGTGGTGTAAAGCACGCCATCACTGGACTCTAGAGCGGTGGAGACGCGTTCTCTGGAGTGACAAATTGCACTTCTCCATCTGGCAATCTGATGGACGAGTCTGGGTTTGGCGGTTGCAGGAGAACGGTACTTGTCTGACTGCATTGTGCCAAGTGTAAAGTTTGGTGCAGGGGGATTATGGTGTGGGGTTGTTTTTCAGGAGCTGGACTTGGCTCCTTAGTTCCAGTAAAAGGAACTCTGAATGCTTCAGCATACCAAGAGATGTTGGACAATTCCAGCTCCCAACTTTGTGGGAACAGTTTGGGGATGGCTCCTTCCTGTTCCAACATGACTGTGCACCAGAGCACAAAGCAGGTCCATAAAGAGTGGATGAGAGAGTTTGGTGTGGATGAACTTGACTGGCCTGCACAGAGTCCTGACCTCAATCCGACAGAACACCTTTGGGATGAATTAGAGCGCAGACTGAGAGCCAGGCCTTCCCGTCCAACATCAGTGTGTGACCTCACAAATGTGCTTCTGGAAGAATTGTCAAAAATTCCCATAAATGCTCCTAAACCTTGTGAGCCTTCCCAGAAGAGTTGAAGCTGTTATAGCTGTTATATTAAACACTATGGATTAAGAATGGGATGTAACTTAAGTTCATATGCGAGTCAAGACAGGTGGGTGAATACTTTTGGCAATATAGCAAATAAAGGAATCCAGGGCTGACAGCATTCCTCCTGTCACATCTACTTCATCCAGAGGCATCTGCAGAGCATTGACAATATCTTCATCTGCTTTGAGGTAGACCTGCAGCCAGGTTGCCTTGCCTATGTGGGAGAACCTTCCTGTGTTGTTGGCCCATGGAAGGCTGGCACGAAAATAAAATGTGGAATGGCTGCGCAAACTTTTCTTTACAATGATATTGCAAGAAAACCACCACACCGGGTCATTTTTGACCCACTTATGCATCTATGGGTTAATATGGTAACATTTTGTAGCTTTGTCACTAGCATCATTGGATTCCCTGACCCTGAAAATGTGGGTTTAGCAGTTAAAATCAACATTCCAGCTTATTCAGAAGCCGAGATATTACAAATTGAAGTTTTACGGCGGCCATTTTTAAAAATTCAAAATGGCCGCCATATAGACATCTGGGCAAATGCAAACATTGATTTTCTGACTCCCTATACAATAACCTTTCTAAAAATATATAGTTTAGCAAATCCCCAAGAAAATCCCACAAAGGTTAAAATCTAAATATAATGAACCTAACTAATAGTTGTCTTTGTTTGATAGCCTACTTCAAGAGACTTTTGGTCAAGTAACCATGGACAGCTCCTACACAGGATCGTTCTGCTGTGTCGTCGTCATCGCCGTCACCCCCCGCCACCCGCGACACAGGGCCCCGCACGTTACGGAGCAGATGTCCTGAATGATCATCAGTGTTGATTATTTATAAGCCCAGCGGACTGAGACACTCAGTTTTATTTCTTTTCCACTAGCACTCGAGCGCGACGTCCGACACGAGAAACAAACCCGCTAATTTTAAAAACACACCGGCAACAGCAACCACTGATCTGTAGCCTACTGAGACTGTTGTTATTCTGTCACCTGATTTAAAACACGCTGTGGTCCGTCATCGAGGTGCAGACGAGGTGCAAAGAGTAGATACTGTGCAAGATAGTTATCTGTAGTTTACCTTACTCGAGAGTATCCGACCCAGTGCAGGACTCTGCTGTGATGGTGGAGACATGCCGCGGTGGTGTATTTGCGATAATTAAAAATAAATAAATAAATAAATAAAATTAAAAAAAGAGAAATTTGAAGGAGCGGCGGCTAGGATTTAGGAATGACGGGCCGCCACTCCTAAATGAATGTAGAGGAAACACTGTAAATAGGCATGATTTCATAAACAATGCATTAACAAAACATACATTACGTCATATCACAATTCAGTGTATTAGTGTGAAATCTCACCAACTTCGTAGACAGCCCTGAAACCAGCCTTGCTGACTGAGCTGTCAGACCGGAAGCGAATCCACAGGAAGTTGGAGGATGAGAGGATAGGAGCTGGCAGGGAGCTCCCACAGTACCTCCCTATCAGAGGATCAGTCTCCACGCTGCCATCATGAACCTGGGAAGAAAGGAAGAACAGAAAGAGGAAAGAGGAGTAGGTGAGAAGCAGTGCAGAATTAGTCTGTGAAATCAATAAATGGTCCATGAAAGTAACCTGAATAATAATATGAAAAACTGCTGAATAGACAAATCAAGCAATTACTGTTTAATGCAAAGTCTTATTAAACAACCCACATGAATCAACATCACACACTGTAGCCTAGTGAATTTATGTGTATGTCTCTATGTTACCTAAAATCCTTAACAATTTTTATTGGAGCTTCTCAAAATAAAATTAAAACCTAGTCAAGAGAGACTTCTCACAATTGACAATAAAAATAGACAGTAGTCAGTGGAAGGGTGTCGGTTTGTCATCACCAAGAGCAAGGCACTGAACTCCAAGGCACGAAATTGGAATAGACAGGGGTTTGTCAGCGTGTTCCGATATCTCAAATGCTTGAAGTCGAGTTGGTTTAAATCAGTTGCAGAAGTCATTTCAAATGAGCAGTGGGATAGTGTAAAGGGTGAACACATACACAGGATTGACAATGCTCATTGGTCCAATAGTGAAGTCTATAAAAGCATTTCTGTCAAACTTGTGACTGTGGGAGAGTACACCTGAGCTTCATGGGAACAGGGGCGCACTACCAGGAATGTTATCCATCGTCTTGGCAGTGTTTGGATTTCATATAAAAGCTCTGATGAAACTCATGCTCTAGTGTTGTGGGGAAGTAGAACTGAGCTTGCATAAAAATTGGTGGTCTGATAGTTCACTTTGCACTAGTGGATGGTCTTCACCCAGAAATGTGTCATTTGGGCAGGAGCTGAAGAAGGAAGAAAACACAAATGCAATTACTTAATCAAGATATTCATTTAACTATTAAGGGACATAGATGATGATTAAGGACCACTAAACTTATACACATATGTATGTACATACGTATGTATAGTCGGGGAGCCAAAGTCTCAAAAGCTCAATAAAATGGGTTGAACCTGACATGGTCTGCCATACTTTTTATTTGTGTTTTTTCTGTTAACTTTGACCCTGAGAACCAATAATTGGAGGGTCTGCTCTGCCGGAAATATCGCGAAAAAAAAATATGGCCATTTTAGTGTATGTTCCCTATATTTTTTATCAGAAAAATTAGAAAAATGACTTTTTCCCTCAACTTCTCAGTGGGTTGGGTAGGCTGTCAATAAATGCATTCCAGATACACAGAACACATGTGCTGACAACCTCCACTAAAAAAATTACTCTTAAAACACATTTCTACATGATTTAGTATCAATTTAATGCAAAAAAATTAGGCGTTTTCTCACTTTTTTGCAATATTTTCATCTTTACTTCATTGGCAATCAATTATTCCACCAAGTTATGACATCAGTCAATATGCCATTCTTTTCACCAACCAGTATACTCATTCCACAGAAAAAATTATAAAAATCCAACCAAAATCAATGGATCTGTGGAGATTTCACTACTAGTTGGCGATCAACAGGCTCAGAACCTCAATAGAATTGTAGGCTACTCTCAAAATTCCAAAGACATGCTGGATATTTAGCATCATGGCACACTTACACACACACACACACACACACGATCTTAGTCACCAACCGACAGTTAGCAACTGTTACCAACAGTTACCAACGGTTAACAACGGACTTCGACGCTGCTCATCTGTCTGAGGTAAGTGACAGTGACTTTAGGTTTGCCCCCTGCATTTTGGGAAAAAAGAATGGGAATATGAAAATTGTAATGGTAATTAACTGAAAGGCTCACACCAGTCTTTGAACAAGTATATTTCTGATGATTCCTCATCCCAAACATATCCCTGTAGCAGCAGCATTCATTCTCTACTAGTTTACTTAGCTAGCTTTAGCCGTTTTAGCTAATTTCGGTTACGGCCATAACTCCTCAGAGGAATGGGGTAGAGACTTACTTTTTTTTTTAAATGCTCATAATCTTAAGTATGGTATATTTCCATTTTGCTTCGACCAGAAGTTGAGAAATTTCAACCGGACTTGCTAGGTAAATGAGAATAAATGCTGCTACAAGGATACGTTTGGAGCAAGGAATCATTAGAAATAAACTTTTATCAAGGCTGGTGTAGACCTTGAACTGTTTTTCATGTCAGACAGATAGTAGACTAGTAACGATAACTTAAGGCTGCACTAAACGTTAGCTGCCATTAGCAATTAGCTACATTGCCAGTTGTTACGCTCAGGCTTAGAACAATTATAGCTAGTTAGCCTGTGCCATGAATGGCCACACACAAAAGTTATGTAGCTATATTGGATAGCAGACTGTACACAATACTTAACAATACAAATGTTCTGTAAGATGTGAATATACTTTATATTATGCATAGTTTGTTTTATATATATATATATAGTACTGTACAGTATACTGAGTGATTTGTCAAGAGCTAGTTAGCTAGTCGTTTCAAACATCTAGATTTCTTTCACCTGAATGCGCAATTTTTCCCATTTGCAGATTTGGTTCTGATCTTATTGGGTTTGCTGTGGAGGAAAAGTTAGCGAGAAGAGAAGGCAGCAGAGGATTGGAGAGGACAGTCAAGAGTAGTGGAGTGGAGAGGAGAGTAGAGGATTGAACAGAAGAGAAGAGTGAAATGAGGAGAGAAGAGTGAAGAGGACAGTGGTGGACTGAACAAGAGAGAAGAATAGTGGAGGAAAAAAAGAGGAGTGAAGTGACCAGGAAGGATGGAGCCTGAGTTCTCAACCAAGCAGCTGGAGAGAAAGCTGCTCAGTACCAACTATATTGCTTGCATAATATGTCAGAAAACAGACAGTGATGCTGGTCCTCTTCAGAATCTGACAAATCTAGGCTACCCCTCCCTCCTATATGCCGTAACCAACAGAAGGGATGATGTCTCATACAGACTTGACAATGAGCTGCAACCTCAATGTGACTTTCTGGGGAGGAATTCTTTGTGGCACACAAAATGTCGTGCAAAGTACACAAATCGTAAAACTGTTGACCAGAAGAGGAAAAAGGCTGAGAAGCCAGAAGGCACTTCATTTGAAGAAGAGCTTAATTCTGAGTCAGACAGCAACAGGCCTACTAAAAAAACACGGATGACAATGTCTCAACCCATCAAACGCAAGGAAGAGTGCTTCATTTGTGGAAGAGCACGCACGACCAGGGGGAATAGATCCCTCAATTTGATTGCCACTTATGACAGACAGAATGCAGTATGGGAAAAAGCAAACAAACTTGGAGATGAAGAAATGCTACACAAGATTCGTTGTCCTGATGGAAACAAGTGTACTGATATGATTGCTGAGGACTTTCAGTACCACAAGGAATGCATGACCAACTACCTGACAAAGCGTCTTCGTTCACATGAAGAGACTAGTACAGTCACCACTCCATATGATGCTGCAATGAACCAACTCATATCTCGAATAGATGAGCCCATTTTCAAAGAGAATGCCATATACTTCGTCACAGCTTTGAGGGATGAATTCCGTAAATACTTGGAAAGCCATGGAGTTCAGAATGTTACCTCATACAGATCCCAGTCCTTGATTGCCCGCCTTAGAAGGCACTATGAAGTAGGTGGCAATTGTAAAATAATGGTTGTGCCACAGAAAGGATGTTCTAGCCTGATTTGCTCAGCAGAAATGAATGTTGGCTGCATGCTCTCAAAGTTAAAGGAACTTAAGGAAAAAACTGAAGAGGCAGAGTATGAAGAAGAAAGTGATGATGAGTTGACACCAGATGACACCATAGTCTCTTCCTACAACACTGCAAAGAGAATACGGAAGGAGCTCCAGGATCAACGTAAGCAGGCCCTGAAGGAAGCAAGAGAAGCCAGAATGGCTCGAGCCAGTGGAAGTCACCAAATGCCTGGAGGTTTGACTGAAGACCTGTCACTGCAGCTAGAGATATCATACCTGGAGGCATCCCGAAGAGTGAGCTCCAACCTGTATAACCACCTGGCATGGATGATAACAGATGCATCTCCAGAGCTAAGTGAGGACGGCCGGGTGAAAATAACTCCTAAGCAGCAAGAACAAGTTCTCAACCTTGCCCAGGATGTCTGCCAAGCAGTTGCTAAAATCCCAACACCGAAACACATTGGGACAGCTTTGCACATCCTTAAGGAAACCAGAAGCAAGTCGACTGTGTCACTCCTAAATAGATTTGGGAACAGCATTAGCTACAAAGAAGCACAGAGATATATTACAACAATGGCAATGGCGGTTGAAGAACAGACAACTAGGGATGGTGCCTTCATACCAACAAACCTGAAGGTTGGACGATTCACACAGTTTGCATTTGATAACCTTGACTTCCAAGAGTACACAAAGGATGGACGAACACTGCATGGCACAACACACGTCATATTCCAGTACAAAAATCCAGATGAAGACCCCACACCAACAGTTAGTATACCTCTACTGAAAACCCGCCAACCAGCCCTGGAATCTATTAAGCCTTTTCAAACAAGGGAAAGTCACCTAAGTCTAAAAGATCGTCAAAAGAGTCGCTCCCTGGTTGGAGTTGAAACAGAGCCTAAGCTTCCTGCGTGTCTAGCAGAACCTCTTGACCACCTGAGCATCCTCTGGCATTTGGTGCATAGCTGCCCTACTGTACTATTGGAGGACCTGAAACCAAGTTGCGCTGCTCCAACATGGAGTTCATTCCAAGCATTTCTCATCCCAGATACCACCCCTAGAACTGTGGTCAGCTATGGTCCCTTCTTCCCCAAGTCACCAACAAACCCATATGTGGTTGAACAGTCTGTTCAGTACTGCATGGATGTGTCAAGAAAACATGGTCAAGAGTATGCCATCATCACATGTGACCAAGCAATCTACGAGGTGGTTCTTGGTCTGCAAAAGAAGAACAAAGATAAGTATGCCAAACTTATCTTGCGCATGGGTGGCTTCCATATTGCTCAGAATTTCCTTGGAGCCATTGGGCATTTGATGCAGTCCACTGGAATCGAAGACATCATGGTCGAAGCTGATGTCTGTCTCCGTGGAACAGCAAACAAAATCATCAGTGGAAAAGACTACTATGCAATGTTGCATGCCCACTCTATGGTGTATGTAGCCATGTTTGCCCTACACTGGGAAGCATTTGCCAGATGGCTGATCGATGAAGAGAAGGACCTGGAGTACATGTGTGTGCTTAGCAACAATGTCCAGCTACTCCTAGATGCCCTGTCAGAAGAGGATGGAGAGAAGGCAACTTCTGCATGTACTGATGCCACTGACCAGCTGAAAAAGCTGTCATGTTTGATGGCTGAGTTTGATGAAACATATTCCTCAGCTACCACAAAGCTATGGCTAATGTACATGGATATGGTGATGATTCTTAGACGGTTCATCCATGCTGAGCGTGCAGGTCTGTGGGAGGAACACCTGGCTGAAGTGGAAAAGATGTTACCATACCTTGTAGCTGCTGGCCACTACAAGTATGTATCCTGCCTGCCCCACTACCTAGAAGCTATGAGAAGCTTACGTACAATGGCTCCAAACATCTATAGGGAATTCAAGGATGGGAAGTTCACTGTACATCAAACAGAAGGACAATTCAATGGTGTTTGGACAGACATGGCACTTGAAAAAACCTATAACCGTGATGCCAAGACAAAACTCTTCACTGGCATCAGTCAGCAGCCAACGGCCATGGAGAAATACTTGAAAGCTCTTCCAGTTCTGACAGCTGTGTCAGAGCAGACAAAGGCTATGGCACACCTGGATGCGGATGACACCAAACACCACAAGCACAAGGACAGCCAAGGTGCAAAGGAGGCAGAATGTGTAAGGAAAATTACAGAAGTCATAAGCAACCAGATGATCAATCCTTTCACATGTGAAGAACAGGGGCTGATCAACATTTCAACAGGCCACAAAGCCACATCTGCTGACTTGATCTGTGCTCATGAAAAAGGACTGGAGGCGCTGGCTGCAGCAAGAAGAACAGGCAGTGTGAAAGTAGCCCAAATTAAACTTTCAACCTTCGCAGCACAGCCAAAGAAATCAATGTCCATGGCATTGAAAGCCAAAAAGGTATATGAGGAGGAGAGTGCAGTTGTGCGGAACCTGTACTTTGTTCAGGACTTAGAGGAAGACAGGAAGGTGGAAGTGTTTAGCCATGAATGGACAAGTTGCCCAGCCTCCCTGTTTGAGCCAGATCCGTCCCTTGACCAAAGTTACGCAATGCGTAAAGGAAACAAGGCAGACTACCTGGCTGCAATCAAGACAGCCCTTGGCAGCTCATGGGGGGATGTGGACAATCTACCGCCATCTGACAAACCTGTGGTAATGGTAGTAGATGCCATGGCGTTCATTCAACGTCACCAACATCTCGGGAGCAGCACCTTCCATGAACTGCAAAGAAAGTACCTGAGGCAGCTCCTTGGAATCCTCCCAGACAAATGTGACTGCATCCACTTTGTTGGTGATCGATATGATGTCTCCCCTGCTGAAAGTCTGAAAGGTGAGGAACGAGAGAAGAGGATGAAGACCTGCCCCAGCAAAATGAAGGAGTACAAGCCACATGATACTCTCCCCATACCTGAATGGAAAGGCTTCATTCACAATCCACTAAATAAAGCTAATCTGTTGAACTACATAGGGGAAGCATGGGCAGCTCAGAACAAGTCACTTCCTGCAGGATGCACACTTATTCTTGGTGGAATCTTTTGTGATCCTGGTCGCACTGTCCTCTTGTCAGCGGATTGTCAGGTTGAGCTCCCAGAACTTTCCTGTGAGAAACATGAGGAGGCAGATACCAGGATGTTTGCTCACATTGAGTACTCAGTACAAAATCTGCACCACAAACGGGCTGTAGTGGTTGCGACAGACACGGATGTGATCATGATGTGCATGTACTACATCACACACATGGATGGGCTACAGGAGCTGTGGGTGAAGACGATGGATAGCTTCCTACCTGTTCATGCCATCACAGAAGCTCTGGCGGGGAAGTATGATGTTGCAGCGTCAGATCTTACAGCCCTTCTCCTCAGCACCTACATACTAACTGGATGTGACACAGTGAGCTATCTATACAGACGAGGAAAAAGGCGGGCCTACACAACTGCTATTAAACACCTGACAGACCTTCTGCCGCTGTGCAGGTATGGTGACCCTGAGAAAAGCCTGGATGTTCAGGAAGATGTTATAACAGCAGCACGGCGGTACATGGTGTCACTCTATGACAGGAGTGACTTTGGTGGTACTCTAGATGCACTGCGAGCCCATCTCTTTGTGAGCATCAAAGGAGACATGCGTTGCCTTCCACCAACTGAAGATGCCTTCCTATTACACCTTCGCCGAGCCCTGCATCAGTTGGCTGTGTGTAAGCGGGCACACATGGTTCAGCAAACCTACCCAGCTGCCACTGATTTTGGGAGACAACTTGTCAATGGCAAATTGGTGGCAACCATGATGCTTAAAGAGGCAAAACCTTCTGAGGTCAAACACAGCAAATACTGCCGCTGCAAGAAAAGCATGTGTGCCCGAGGATGCTCCTGTGCAAGAGCCAATGTGAAGTGTGGCATTGCATGTCTCTGCACCGGGGACCCCAACAGATGTTCAAGGATTGAACTTGCACTTGAAGACAGGGACACATAGGTATGCCGCGCACGCATGTGTGTGTGTGTGTGTGTGTTAGAGGGAGCACCTTTTTCGAGCTGTTTTATAACACACCCTGATGGTCTTGTTTGCTGTCTCCTCAGGTGGTGAGGGTGAAGGTCTGTCCCCAGAGCAGTATCTGCAGTGTGCCACCCTCCTGATTATCCAACCCTCACCTGCACCTAGTTAATTGATTAATTAATTAATTATTATATTTACTATATTTTTTTATTATATAATGAAAGTCATTTTGCTGTGTCATATTTATTATATTTGTATATATATATAT
>CAEMYA010000528.1:61530-84294 GCA_903131615.1 Diplodus sargus | reverse complement strand
TATATATATATACATATATATATGTATTTGTATATATATATATGTATTTGTATATATATATATATGTATTTGTATATATATATATGTATTTGTATATACATATGTGTGTGTGTGTATATATATGTATATATATATATGTATATATATATATAGATGTTATAACAGGGTTATGTTGAAATTAAAAAGATGCCTAGGCCATGATGTTTAATAATATGGACATTAACAACCACATTAAATATCCAGTGTAATTATCCAATATGTGTTTCTGAATTTTGAGAGTAGCCTAAAATTCTATTGAGGTTCTGTGCCTGTTGATCGCCAACTAGTAGTAAAATCTCCACAGATCCATTGATTTTGGTTGGATTTTTATAATTTTTTCTGTGGACTGAGTATACTGTTTGGTGAAAAGAATGGCATATTGACTGATGTCATAATTTGGTGGAAGAATTGATTCCCAATGAAGTAAAGATGAAAATATTGCAAAAAAGTGAGAAAACGCCTAATTTTTTGCATTAAATTGATGCAAAATCATGCAGAAATGTGTTTTAAGAGTTATTTTTCAGTGGATGTTGTCAGCACATGTGTTCTGTGTATCTGGAATCCATTTATTGGCAGCCTAACCAACCCACTGAGAAGTTGAGGAAAAATATCATTTTTCACATTTTTCTGATAAAAAATATAGGATACATACACTAAAATGGCCACATTTTTTTTTCGCGATATTTCCGGCAGAGCAGACCCTCCAATTATTGGTTCTCAGGGTCAAAGTTAACAGAAAAAACACAAATAAAAAGTATGGCAGACCATGTCAGGTTCAACCCACTTTTGAGACTTTGGCTCCCTGACTAGTACCACTAGAATGGAGGAATGATCGGCTTGATTGAATAGAATCAATTTAGTTAATGCCAAAAGAATGAGTGAATGTTATCAAAAACTGTTCACAAATGCAATATTGGCAATACTCACAAGATCATAGAAAAAAACAAAAATCAAAAAAAGTTAGCTCTGCCTCAACTCTGAGACAGAATGCATGAAGATGGGTTTTTCCTACTTTTCTGCAGTGATGGATAGGCTGATGATGAGGCAAACTTCCCAGAAAGTGCCGAGCATAGGGAGCAGACTTATGATCATTGGGAGCCACATAACAGCCAGATGATGATGGCTGTTCAGTAGGTTCTGTAAAGCAGCTGGTCTCACTTCTTCAGGATGAGTCAAAGCTCAAGGCTTAATATAGCAAACGGGCTGCTTGGCTTGTGGATTTTAAAAATCTTTGCCATCTTTCTTCTCATGTTCATTCTGGAGCTTTTTTTCAGCTTATAGTAAAAAGTGAATAACAAAAGCCGACACCCGTAATTTCCTGTTGGCCACATGGCCAAGCAGAGCTGCTTCCACAGAGTCAGGACAAGAAGCAGAGGGCCAAGAGGATGAGTTCAGAGAGAAGAGCTGGAGGACCTCATGTGTTGTAAAGTCCTGTGTTCTCGTTGTTGTTGTTTTTTTCCTCACCTTTACTGTTTCACAGCTTTAGCTATATGTTTCATTTATCATCAAATGAGGCTACTTTTTTGTACATTTTCACAAACACAAGGAGGACTTAACTAGGTCTGCATATATACTTCTGTATTGCTTCTCTAAATTTACTTTTAAATGCACTAAAACATGGTATCATCAAAATAGAATTGCAAAGTTCAAATACCTCATATTACCTCATATTGTTCGCATAAGTAGCCATCTGCAGAGTTGCCACATCATGTAAAAATACAAATTGATGCTCATGCCAAAAGTCTCATGGCCTATTAAGAATCTTGATAGACTAATTTAGACTTTCTAGGCTGTGTCACCTTCATTATAAGGCACAACTATGTTTTGCAGCTGCAGACAGACAGAGGGACAGGGGCAAAAATGACTCTTTTCATTGTAAAGGTTGCTGACCCCTGAGCTAGGGGCTTGTTTTGGAGGAAAGGCGATCCTTGCCGCAAATTGGAAATCTGTGGCTAATAATAAAAGTGGGGTACATCGAAAATAATAAATGATAATAGAACTCAAATCATAATTCAATCATACTGGTCAGGATCAATTACACTCCTGTGATACTGGCATTTCCTTATATCATTGTGTTAAAAGTTATATATCGAAACTCGTGCGATAGCAAAGTGGAATCCTATAAATTAGCAGATATGAAGCTGAGTTAGACTTGTTTCATGTTCTGGAAAAATAAACAATAAACTATTGATGTACATATTTAAGTAGATTGTTCTGACCATTTCAGACACTTAGGACCATTTCAAACACACTCAAAGACACACAATGTACGGCCCTGGAGAGGTCTGATGGACATCCTTGTGGATGTAGTCTCTGTCTGAAGAGAAAAAAGGTTTAACTTAAGTTGGTGGTATGAGGCTGGCTGAATGTCTTCGGTCTGTGTCTTTCTTGACATCCTTCCTCCTTAAGGTCAGAGATCAGTGGGTCAGTGTGTCAGTGTGTGTCTCTGCACTCCAACACAGGCAACACAGGTAAAAAAAATAAAAAATTTAGTCCCTTCTTCTGTTCGGTCTGCTACAGTTGAAATCTTTGTCTTGAACCAATTTAAACAGAAACTAAATGCAGAAACCAGTCTCTAATATATCCTTTGTAGCCTCTGTGTTGCCTTTTAGAAATGTGGCTTAAATACATCATGTCTTCCAAGCCTCTGCATTAAGATGTGAATTTTATTATAGTAATTGGTTGGCACATTGTATGGTGGCTAATAGCATCTTAGCCCGACAATATCAGCATCTTCTTATTGCCCCCTTATGACTGAGCCAGTTTATCTAATTGCTATATGAATAAGTGCTTTAGCCTGTTTGAGAAAGGATAGCCTCATTGGCTACAAAATTAAAGATGAAAGGTCTAGATATTCGTTTAAATTGTACTCAGTACTCAATTCTGAATTAAAAGTAACTGAAAAAAAGGTGAAATGACATATACTGAATTACATTTCATTCCTTTGCATGTATTGATAATTAACTGTCAAATAACAGTGTTTGAACCAACCTCAGGCAAACTCAGGCGAACTGGAGCTCCTTTCTCTCTTACATCCATGGTGATAGGCATTAAGAATACATTTATGAACTATACAGAAATAAAAAATCTAAATATTATATTGAAAAGTCATTGCTTTCTTGAAGTATGAGATGGGATGTGTTGATAACCTTAACCAAGGATTTTAGTGACATAAACCTAACAATAGAAGAAAACTCCTGTTGGACTGAAAAAAAAAATGCTAGTAAAAATAATCTAGGAAACAATTATGGCATAAAAACATATTTGACAAAGCGAATTAGTGGTGCAGAAGTGTATTTTAGCAAGAGAAGGGTCTGCGGTATTCATAAATAAATCAAATAGATAAGGACATAATGTAATATAATGAGTCCTACCTCCACATAGTCGTAAGAGCAGTTGCTGTGAGTCTCCAGATTCATGTGAGTGAAGTTTAGGGCCACCCTCTCACCCGCAGGCAACCTGACCAAATAGACACACTGGCGGTTGTTGGCATAGTTGTTTGGCCAGTTGGGGGAGATAAGGATGCCCTCGCTGTCTAAGAAGGTACCACCACAGCCAGGGTCACCTACGACACAATTCATAACAGTGTGAGGACTTTACATGAAGACAGCACCTGTGCAGCTCATTACACAGAGCATTGCACTGACAAAGTCAATAACAGGAGATCTACTGCTGGCTGCTATGGGTTTCATTTCCAAGAGCAAGATGCTGAAACATTTATTGGGATGGGATCCAATCCTTGGACCAAGAGAACTGTTTAGTTTCTGTCTACACCACAAAGTCTCTCAAATAATTATTTTTCATATTACTCATTAGTGATAAATGCACCTCAGGGTAACATGAAGTGACATTTTGAGGTGCATCTGAATTTTCTTTTATTGTTCGACACATTGAAATGATAATCAAAATAAAATAGTACTATTAATACAAAGGATAATGTGCAAATATATACACGATCAGAGTTTGAGTTACATGAGGAGCCAATGGGAGCTGAGCCCACATTTTGGTAGGACTTCAGCTGTTATGAAGGCAACAACATTTAAAATCTGTGGGGGACACTAATAAATTTCCAACAACCATTACTTTAATCACTAATTGTTAATTTTCAATGTATCTTTTTTTTTTTACATAAACTAGTGCAGTGCCTGTAGGAAATATGTGTTCCTACAGAAAAGTGGGAGGTTAAGAAGCATTTTCATGGATGGCCAAATGAGGCTGTGTTGAAGGTGGAAAGTCAAGGATATTTAGGTTTGTTGTGAAATCGGATATTCCAGGGAATAATTGGCCGTTTGTGACAATTCTTGATTTTGCCATTATATTTCACCTTAAAACTATTTACTTGGTGTGATTATTTTCAGCACAACCTCACATGTGTGACTGTACAGTTATTTTTTCATTTTGACATATTGTACTAACACAATGGATGCTGAATGAGTGCATACATTCTAAAATTATTTACATTTACATTATTTACATTATTTACAAAGTTATGTGTAACTATTTACATTTAAATGCAGGCAATGCTCATTGTTTTGACTCATTAAACAAAAAACTGACTCCACTACACACTAAACACACTAAACCAAACACTACATAACACACTAACTATACTCTCCAAACACGCTCAATGTCACAAATCTCTCAATTCTCAATATCGCTGTCTCTACACCGACCGTTGTTGCCTGTCACTCATCCGCCGAAGTCCCTCCCACAACTTCCTGTTCCTCTGCAACCAAACTTGCTGCTTGAACACTTTCGTGACAAAAGCCCGTTTTACCGTTTCTTCTGCATCTCCTCAGACCCGAACAGACAGGTCCGGTCTTGTTTAGTCACATTAATCCACAACAGTCAGTTTAGATGCACAGAACAGAACGTGACCGAACCGCCGGCAAAATCCCAGTCCAGTGCGCGCCGTTGCAGGTATAAATCCGCTCTCCTCAGACCCGAACAGACACGGTCCGGTCTCGTTTAGTCTCATTAATCCACAACAGTCAGTTTAGATGCACAGAACAGAACCGGACCGAACCGCCGGCTAACTCCCGGTCAAGCTCGCACCGCCGCAGGTATACATCAGCTTGTTTCTTAATGTGTGTCGTAGGCTTGAGCTCTGCAGTGACTGGCTCTAATGCGCATGTCACTGTGGTAGCTCCGGTGGACTATGCTCCAGAATGTGTAAAGCATTTATGAAATAATTTATTCACTGTATCATTGCAGTCCAAACAAATGCGAAGTCGCACACCACTGAACCAAACGGCAGCCATGTTGAAACTCTCAGGTCATTCTGATCCTGATCCGCAGAGATATTTGAGGCACACACAGACAGACAGACAGACAGACAGACAGACAGAGATTCCTTGCTTTTATAGAGAGATGATATAAATAGTTTAAAAGAAGGATGTTGTCCAGAATAAAAGCAGAAGAACCAATACCTTTTCATATATAAACTGAATAACTCAGTTGTTTTGATCTATGTTACGACATAAATGTTTGTCTGTTTTAATATCCCTCTTTTTACCTGAGTGAGAGTATGAGTGTGTGTGAGATTGGTTGCAGGTGTGTCTGTGATTGTAAGTTGTCCCAGGGAGCTGATTGGCTGCTGCCTTGAAACCGGAAGTTTAAAGGCTGGCTCCGCCCAGTTCCTGGGGGCTCTCATGTGCTGTCCAAGACTGCCAGCATGTGATTTGTACCAGCTTTGTTTTTCAATAAACAAACGCTTTCCTGCTGGTGGTGCTTGGAGGAAGAGAGGAGTCTCATTTTTATGTTGCGCCAGGGTTTCCCCTAGGCCCTGGTCGTAAAAATCTATTTGACACATTTGTTGCAAGAAGTGGGCTGCTGCTCTGTGTGTAGTTGTTTGTTGAAGTCACGGACATGGAACACAATGATGTAAAAACGTGCCTTCTTGTAAATTCAGCATTAGATACAATACAATACAATAGATAGTGAAAAGTGTCTGTTGCAGAATCACTGTAAAAGTGTGTTTTTTGTTTAAAGTGCATCATGTCTTCATCCACATCTGAAGTGTGTCATACCTCCCAACGGCTGTTTGAACACACTGTATCAATGGTTTCATAATTTATACCGAATTTCCTAAAGGTAACGTAGTGATGGTAAACGTAAAATTTAACAAATCCATTAAAAGGCAACTGATATAGGGCTTTTCTTAGGAGACAGAAGAAAGTAGAGATCGTCACCACACTTGCAGAAACTGCAAAAACTTTGTAAAAACACTGTCTAAAACTAATTCATAAGTATTTGGGCCTAGTTGTTAAATCAGCAAACATTGTACATTAAGATATTTCTTTCTTTGTGTTGCAAGTGCTTCATGCCACATTAATAGGGAGTTTTGGGTCAAATTTGGCTATCAATAAAAATCGGTTAATATTTGGGATGAATATTAATTATATATAATTAGTTTGTATGAATAATATAATATTTATTATATGAAGGACAGAACCAGAGTATGGTCTGCAGCCAGTTCCAATGCAGATGAGCTTGGCATTACAGGTGTCCCCAAATCTCCCTTGACAAGTCCCTACCTACCTGACCATTTTTATAGGAAATAAGTAAAAAAAGTACTTAAATGTGGTAAATTCATGCTTAACTTGTGTAAAAATCTTGCATGTACCTTCCAGTGGTTGTCTACAAACTAAAACACCAATCTACAATAGGACATCAAGTGGTCGAAGAAGAGGTGCCACGCAGTGACTGTGGTATCATGTTTTTTCACGCGCTATAAATGGCACCGCATGTCACTACACGTTAATATGTTTTTTCAAATGTCACAATATGCGGTTGCATAATTCCCACATGTGCTCCATATGTTGCAAAATGTGATGAAATGTTTTCCACATGTAACTAAACGTGAAGAAGGGCAGGTTTACATCCTGCACCAAATCAATTCAAAATCCCAATAGTGACACAAAAGGTTCTGCATGGGACTGATTGTGAATTTCAGCAGAGAGAGAGAGGGTTAAATCTCCATGTCCACTGTAAATTATGTACAGTACAGATTAAAAAAACCCACAAAAGAACCACCACAGTACCTCCTGGACCACTACACTCCTACCATTATTAAACACTTCACAAAAGTAGAACTATCAATCACACATCAAGGGCAACGCCTAGATTAGAGCAGTTATCCCTATATGAACAAAACATAGAAGAACTGAAGTCTCTAGACGAGCAAATAAAAATGAAAAACGACATATTTAAAACAACTTTAAACCGATGAACAGCACCAGATTTGATGGAAAGTCCACTGATGCAGTAAAGTCTCAAGTTGTCTTGTGCCAAGGTCAAGAATAATCTTTCATTAAATGTTATGTCAATATGTATATTGTGACATGTATACACCATGTTATTCAAGTAAGTAGTAAGAAAATCTTACTTGGTGAAGTTGTGTATGTAATGTGGAAGCCTCGGTCAGAGACAGTGAAATCAGAGTGAAAATGAACCCATGCTGCTGGACCGGTGGTCTGCAGGGGAGCGGGTGTTTCAGTACTACAGTACTTTCCCAGAACAGGATCTTCTGGTAGAAGACCATCCCGGATCTACAACATTAGACCACACAAGACAATAAATTGAACAACAGTGTACATTACAGGCTCATTGCATCAAGCAGTATCAGTTATTGCCATACAGTGTGCAACTGTGACAGTTCCTCTGTAAAAGCAACCAGGTACACAGTTACTGGGTTTGGGCTTCAAGGGTATACAGTTAGAGGAGCATTGTCCTCGTTGACACAAATGACTACTTCTGTGATTGTTGTATTTACAACATGAACGTGAACTAAAAGTGATACTACTAGTTTTGCTTTAAAAAAGACTTCACATAAAGTATAAACCCTTATTTTAGTAGACCCACACAATCTGGCTGTGTAGATAGACAGTAGTATTTTTTAACATGGGCACTACATTTACTTTTTTGTTGTGTAAATAATTCATACTATCACCTTAGCTGGCAGCTGTGACATGGCTGCAATGGCTACAACATAGTCATTTGAAGCAAGTCCAACTGCCATAGTTCATCACTAAAAGTTATTGTTAATGTTTGACAACATTGCAGAAATTATACCTTCAGAGAGATCTTTTTTTGTAACCAAAAACACAAGTCTCATTCAAGCTCTGATATCTTGTAGGAGGTGAGTTGTTGCAGAAAGACGATGGCAAAAGGAGTTTCTGGTTCAAGTGATCCATTGAACTGATTCCAAAAAACCTTTTCTGAGTATGAATCATTTACACATCAGAACATGTAGATATGAGGCCCAGGCTTAAAAAATACTGGCATTCCTCTTTAAGTCTCTTTAGTTGTCCATTTTTTTTCAGTGACTCAAAGGTCCATGTATTGAGTTCGGTCGGGCCGCATGCAATAATACTGTAATATTCAAAACAAAAATGTTCTTTTCGTTCAAAACAACAACAAAAATTCGAAAAAATAAATAAATTGTCATTTCCATTTTAACATAAATTAAAATACATAGTTGAATATTTCCTCTTTTTGTTTGCCTTCAAACATTGTGTCCATCACTTCAGTCATGCATTCTTTTATTATTTCTGCATCTGAGAATGGCTTCTTGTGCTTACCCGAAATCCACACCACTCTAAGTTTGCTCTGTTGCTTTTTGTTGTGGTGCCATAGATGTGACAAGAATCCTGCTTGCAGCTTGATATGACGATTTCAGTGCATTTATTTGTGTTGTTCTTACCTCTGAATTTTGAGGAAATGTCTCCTCAAAATTCCTATACTTAGTCTCATAATGCTGTTTCAAATTGGACATTCAAATTGGACTTTTTTAGCAGTTTACTTGGAACTCACCATTTTCAGTCTCTTGCAACCGGCAAAATGTGAATATGTGAACTGTTCCAAAAACGAAAGTGAAAGTTAAAAACTGCCCTCAGCTGTCTGTGTATCGTTGGCATGGAGACAAGTCCCGGTATACACGTGCTGACCCAACCAAAACCATTAGTGAAGGAATAACAGTTCGGGGGCCACAAACAGGAGGCTGGCGGGCCGGATGCAGCCCGGGGGCCGCCTATTGAGGAACGCTGATTTAATTGATTGATTTAACCTAATGCCAAATACTGGGATATATTGCAGCAATTCCTACCTCTAGGAAGTCAAAGTTGCAGTCAGGATGATGCTCCAGACTGAGAGTCCCGAAGACAAAGGTGATAAGCAGGCCAGGCTCCACTGTAACCTCCCAGTAGCAGTCCCGGCTAGGTGGGTAGTTCCCAGGGTAACCAGGTGAGTTAAAATTGCCATAGGGGGCAGTTAGTTCGCCTCCACACACTAAGATGAGGAAGAGATTTTAGTGAAGGAGGAACAATTATTTCATTTTGTGTTTCAAAACCCTTTGAAAACGTGGAGCAGCACACTGACATTTTCAGTGTGCAGCACAGGTTTAACTAAAACGAAAAAAAGATTTTTTAAAAATCAGTGTTTCCATAAATATGTTTTTTTTTTTTTTTATGGCTCAGTGGTTAAACCCAAATGAATGTAATTTATAATAATTGTAATGACATTTGTCGCTCAAATAACAAGGGCAGAGCTGCTGCTAAGGAGTGAGTCAAGTACAGAGTCAGATTTTATGGAAAAAATAAACACTCGCTGTCACATTGGATTCTGTTCTGATCCAGAGCCTGACAAGAGGAGATTTTAGAAATTAATTTTTAATTTTTGGGTTAAAAAGTCGATCTTCCCTCCTTTTAATCAACCTGACAGCAGTAGTGATGCACAGATACGACCTCTATTTGATTGTGTTTATGTACTGTAATAGACAGAAGTGAGAGGTGAGGCATTCCACTGAATTCAAACGCAAATGTAAACAATCTGCTGTTGCATTCAATGTTATGGCTTATGCACAGTACAGTAACCGGAACTGTAAGAAGCACTACAAGGACTTCCCAAACACCTGGCATAGAAAGAAATTCTCAAGCATTTCACCACATATAAATTCAGCACTCACCTCAATTCTCCTCAAACCTAACAAGGGCTCTAGTTTCAGCTGAAGATACCACCATATATCACTTATAAACACATATATTAAAATAATGAGTAAAGGTGTATCCATGAGATTAGAAAAGGTCATCCATAACCTTATTCACTCAGATCAAACTGGTTTCATTAAAGGTTAACACTCCCCAAACAGCTACCTGAAAAGTATGTCAAACACCAAAAGATTAACACATCCATCATATTATTAGATGCAGAAAATGCATTTGACCATGTAAACTAGACTTTTTTGTTAAAGGAGAACTTCGGTCAATTTCAACATCAGCTCTATTGCTCAAGCTACCCTCGACTTGCCAGTACCGAAAACGCGAACACTTTTGGTCCACTCCTTACAGGGCTCCTTGAACGGAGAGTTAGCATTGACAGCTAACAGCGTGGGGTAACAACTTTACACTGTGTTTTAAACATCTTAACATGCTCCAAATATCACCCCAAAAGCTATGCAACATCAGCAGACACCTTACAACACAGCACTGTAGTGTGTATGGCTCAAAATGAATAAAGAGGTGGTTACAACAGCGTGTTTGTGCAAGCAGCTACTTACCGGTTTGTTTACATCTCGTCTTCCGGAAGTCCAAACTAGTCAATCCGCCAAGCGTGCGCTGACTCCCTCACTGGCAGACGGAAACTTTTGCAGACAGAAACGTATTCCAGCATTTTCGTTTTTCTGTTCATAACGTACATGTCCATGTTACAGCCTGTCATGAGCCATGAGCCTTACAATAGCCTGTCATGAGTCTACTCGCTCTGCACTGAGAGCTAACTTGTCTGCGCCTGATCGTAGCTCATACAGAGAGGGGACTCGTCAGTGGTGATCGAAGCTGTTTCTGAAATAGTCACGATGGAGAGCTTGTCTGATATCGAAGTGGAAGACATCGACGACGAACCTTTTGAATTAGACGGTAGACCATATTTGTTCGAACCGGAGTATACAGATGAGGAGTTACTTGCAGTGGAGAAGCTCTGCTCTCCTCTCTGCAAGATGAAAATGGCTAGTGCAAGGAAACCAGAAGCGTTTGTGTGGACCGATAATGAGGTCAAACTGCTGCTGCGACTCACACTCAACTACAAGGCGAGTAAGTTGCAAGAAACACGAACGCAAGTAGTAGTCCACCATTGTTGTTGTTGTTGTAATGAGACGTCGCGCGGTTCAGAGGTCAGAGGCAAGAGGTCGAGGGGTGGGGTAATGACGTCATCGTTTCGGAAAGTATGCGGATTTGCCGTCATCAAGATAACCAGAGGGCTGCGTTTTCAGATGTTTCCACCCTGAGACCTGGTTTCAAAAAGGTGCGTTTTCAAGATCCATGTGGACGATCGGCCAAAACGATGCAATACATGTGTGTTTCCACAAATAACGCTTCGTCTGGAGGGCCTCTCAGTGCAGAGCGAATAGACTCATGACAGGCTATTGTAAGGCTCATGGCTCATGACAGGCTGTAACATGGACATGGACATGAACAGAAAAACAAAAATGCTGGAATACGTTTCTGTCTGCAAAAGTTTCCGTCTGCCAGTGAGGGAGTCAGCGCACGCTCGACGGATTGACTAGTTTGGACTTCGGGAAGACGAGATGTAAACACACCGGTAAGTAGCTGCTTGCACAAACACGCTGTTTTAACCACTTTTTTATTCATTTTGAGCCGTACACACTACAGTGCTGTGTTGTAAGGTGTCTGCTGATGTTGCATAGCTTTTGGGGTGATATTTGGAGCATGTTAAGATGTTTAAAACACAGTGTAAAGTTGTTACCCCACGCTGTTAGCTGTCAATGCTAACTCTCCGTTCAAGGAGCCCTGTAAGGGGTGGACCAAAAGTGTTCGAGTTTTCGGTACTGGCAAGTCAAGGGTAGCTTGAGCAATAAAGCTGATGTTGAAATTGACCGAAGTTCTCCTTTAATAAAATTGGACAGGTTTGGTTTTGGAGAGTCATTCATTAAATTAATTAAAATATTTTCACCCATAGCACGAGTAATCACAAACAGAATCATTTCACAACCCTTTACATTAAACCACTATGCTAGACAAGGATGTCCACTCCCTCCACTTTTATTTGCACTGTTTATCTGCCAAGACGCACAAATCACCGCAATTATCACAGCCATTACGTACATAAAGTCATTTTATATGCAGAAGATTTACTATTATATATAAACAAAAACCATCAACATCACTACCGGCAGTATTTCAGCTCATAGAAAGATTCTCGTTCGTCTCTGACTACACCATTAGCTGGTCCAAAATCCATCATCCTCCCATTAAATATATAGCAGTGCAATGCAACAACGGGAAAACAACCTTTTAACATCTTTTCATATTGCAAAATGAAACAATTAGTTGGGCCTATTAGATTATTTTTATTTTTATTTGTCTAACTACTGTTGGGACGTTTATACAAATAGGATTTTAAAAAATGCTTCTAGAATAACTTACCAACCTTTGCTTTAAAGCAATTCATTGCATGTTTTAATAATCTCTCTCCTTCCTTCTACTGTTTTAACACTACAGGGATGTTTCCCCTGGTTGATGTTGTAGCCCCGATTTCCCTTTTTAAGATGACAAATTCCTCTGTTTTCCTTGGGGTGACTACTTAATGTGTTGGAATTTCAGTTGCATGCTTTTCCAAGGCCTTTTGAAGTGGCTGTGTGCTGACATGTCTCACTGAATCTGTCAATCAAAATTCAAAATTCAAAACCTCCTGACATTAAAAGATGTTTACACGTACCTGGGTCCTGAGATTGCCAAGCAACAGTGAAGCCACCCGCATTGAGAGTGTGGTCAGAGCGAAACCAGAAATACAGTGAATTATGGGAGCTGTAAAGCTCTTGGGGGTTATTTTGGCCACAGTATGTTCCAATTATGTAGGCACTGGCAGTGTCCCCATCATGAATCTGAAGGAAGTCAAAGTTGCAGTTGGTGCTGCTCTCCAGATCAAAGAAAGGAAAGGTAATACGAAGAATCTGAAGAAGAGAAAAACAGAATTCAAGGACAACTGTCAATCTGCTACATGTGAGATCATATCCCATCCACTGATGAGCCAATTTCCACCTTGCCAGTTTTGGTATTAGAGCACACACAGGCATAGCTGAGCAAGAACAAGACACCAATGGATTAATGATGTTGCTCCCTGATTGCTAGATGACAAAGCCTTCACTTGTTTAACATTTTTGCATTCGGCCACCGTATGTGAAGTCATTGTACAAAATCAAATTTTCTATTTCTTGTACTGTGTAGCTCTGAAAACTTATGTGATCTTAGCAATGCTTAAAACATCATTATCCATCGACAGGATATCTTCTGGATCTTGCTTTATAGTCCAATAACTGTAGTGAATAATGAATATATAAATTAATACATGAGAATGTAAAATGCAATCGGTCAAATTGGAGAGACAAATATAACAGATTACAGGAAAAGGAGATCTATTTTACCTTAGTAAGAGAGACCACCACTGACCTTGTTTGCCTCAACACGGATAACCCAGGCACAGCTGACCTGGTGATCATATTCATCATGACCTGGGGTGTTGGGATAACTGAAGGAACCAGCAGGGCCAGTCAGGTAACCTCCACACACTGGAACACACAATCACACTTACAGTAGCACCTGATGACAGTTGACGTGTTAGAAGTGAGCCAGACAACAAAAAAGGCATATGATGGGGAGCTGCTTCTGTTCTATGTCCGCCTTTTTGTTAAAGAAATTTCAAATGAAAAACATCCAGTTATGATCACATAAAAAGTACTCGCAAAATGAAAAATATTCTTATTTGACCTTTGTGCAAAGGTTAAATGTTCCATCAAAACAATTATGTTAGCCTACACATAATCTTGTAAAAGCACACTTTTGTTCCTACATGACTTTCATTACACATTGCTCTATCAATACATTAGCTGGGGTCCTCAATATTTATTTGACGTATAGTTAGAAGATCAAAACATCAGACTTGGTTCTGTGAGAGATAGAAAAGACACAGAATTTGCAAAATAAGGAATACAAGACTTCAATCAGTAAAAGTCCCGTCAAAAGAAATCTCTCTTCTTGAAAAAAGTCCTATTTACTGATGAATCCAAGCTTAGGATTTATGGACGTAAAAGTAACTATGTAAGGCAAATGACAGCAGTGTTTCAAACCCACAGTGGAAGATTGCGGTGGGAATATTTAAGTCAGGCTGTTTTGACTTCACTGGAGTTGGACATCTGTACAGAATTCATTCTTCCCTGACCAAGGTGAAGTACCACTGCATTCTTCAGAGACATGCTCCACCCCCTGGTTTAAATGTGGAGCAGGATCCATACTGCAGCAGGATAATGAGGCCAAACACACCGCAAAGAGAAACAGAACTACTTGTAGACAAAAGGCACAGTGCAGCTGCAGGGCAGCCCAACTCCGCCATCCAGCTTGCTTTTTCCTAACTGTATAGCCCCATTCGCACTGCTCTTTCCGCGTGGGAATCATGTGCAGATTCTCCGCGTCTGCGTGAAAGTTACAGATGCAGAAAAGGGGCGACAGGTCCTCTCTGGCTCGGATCTACCTCCAGAGGTGGTATCAGAGCTGCAACAGAGGAGAGCCGGTGTCTGTGTGAAGTTGCTGGCAGAACAGAACGGGTTTGTTGGTCTTCAACATCAAATGAAAGAAAAATGTCCCACATTTTAGTGTCTATGGCAACTTATATGAGGAAAAAAAATATTGCAGTGATATGTGAAAAAGTGTCTGTCATCCTGTCTGTCCTACCAACTCCTCCTCCCATTTCTGCCCAAACACAGCATCCATCTCCGGCTGCAGAGCCAGGCAGCTCCCGCTGTGGAATGGCAGACTCTTGCAGCAAGGAGCAGCTCTTGAGGATGCCCTGAGAGAAGAAGCTGAGGACTGGGAGGGAGGCTGGGAGGAAATGGCGTGTTTGCCTTCTGTTGCAAAACTACAGCTCAAAAATGTCCATAAACATTTTGAGATTATGAGAGCTACTGTGTAAGTCAGTAAAGTCATAATAAATAATGCCTGGGTCACACAAATCAGACAAGTTAATATCAAGATCAAGTTCAGCCTTGCCCCCATTTTTGATGATTTCCTTTTTGTGATCCGAGCATAAATCAAAAGTACCCAAAAAATATTTGTTCCTAAATCTGATAGCAAAAAACTGTTTGTTTTTTTGTTATCAGATTTTTTGTTATTGAAGACTGAGAAAGCCAAGCATTTTGTGACATCACAAGAAGCTTTGTGGAACACTGTCGAATGATTCTGGGATAACATGAGTCATCAGGTTTTGCACAAACTTGTGGAGTCCATGC
The DNA here is from genome assembly GCA_903131615.1 of Diplodus sargus. Lineage (NCBI taxonomy): Eukaryota > Metazoa > Chordata > Actinopteri > Spariformes > Sparidae > Diplodus > Diplodus sargus. Next base: position 68,960 of record CAEMYA010000528.1, on the reverse strand, counting down.
CAGCATGAGTGCACTCTCTCATTAAAGCAGAACTGGGACATACCAAATACTAAGACATTCTGACATTCATGGACCATCAATCCATCCATCCATTGTCAACCGCTTATCCAAAATCGGGTCGCGGGGGCAGCAGCTTCAGTAGCGAGCCCCAGACTTCCCTTTCCCCGGCCACATCGGTTAACTCTGCCTGGGGAATCCCCAGGCGCTCCCAGGCCAGAGAAGAAGGCCAGGAACGCCTCCCTAGGAAGGCGCCCTGGCGGCATCCTCATCAGGTGCCTGAACCACCTCTACTGGCTCCTTCCCACGCAGAGGAGCAGCGGCTCTACTCCGAGTCCCTCCTGGATGGCTGAGCTTCTCACCCTATCTCTGAGGGAGACCCCAGCCACCCTGCGGAGAAAACCCATTTCGGCCGCTTGTACCAACGATCTCATTCTTTCAGTCATGACCCATCACGCATGACCATAGGTGATGGTAGGGACGAAGATTGACCAGTAGATCGAGAGCTTTGCCTTCCGGCTCAGCTTCCTTTTAATCACAACCGTGCGGTGAAGCGCATACAACACTGCACCCACTTCTCCGACTCTCCGGTCAATCTCACGCCCCATCATCCCCTCACTCGTGAACAAAACCCTGAGGTACTTGAACTCCTTCCCTTGGGGCAAGGACTCATTCCCCACCTGGAGTACGCAATCCACCGGTTTCCTACTGAGAACCATGGCCTCATATTTAGAGGTGCTGATCCTCATCCCTGCCGCTTCACACTCAGCCGCGAACTGATTCAGGGAGCGCTGTAGATCTATAGCTGATGATGCCATCAAGACCACATCATTTGCAAAAAGCAGTGAAGTGACCTTCAGGTCACAGACCTGCAACCCCTCCACACCACAACTACGCCTTGAAATCCTGTACATGTATATCACAAACAGGATTGGGGACAAGGCACGGCCCTGGCGGAGGCCAACACCCACTTGGAACAAGTCCGACTTACTTCCGAGTACACGCACGCAGCTCTCGCTTTGAGAATATAGGGATTGGATGGCGCCTTCTCCAGATCCGCAAAACACATGTCGACTGGGAGTGTACTCCCAGGCCGCCTCCAAGACCCCTACCAGAGTAAAGAGCTGGTCCGTTGCTCCACAGCCAGGACGGAATCCGCATTGTTCCTCTTCAATCTGAGGTTCGACAATCGGCCGGACCCTCCGTTCCAGCACCTTGGAGTAGACTTTCCCAGGCAGGCTGAGTAGTGTGACACATCTGTAATTGGCACACACCCTCTGGCCCCCCTTCTTAAAGAGAGGGACCACCACACCTGTTTGCCACTCCTTTGGCACCGACCCCGACCCCAACGCAATGTTGAAGAGGCGTGTCAACCAAGACAGCCCCTCAACACCCAGAGCCTTCAGCATTTCTCATCGATCCCTGGGGCTTTGCCACTGTGGAGTTGTTTGACTACCACAGTGACTTCACCCAGGGAAATCGGCGATGATACCCCATCATCCTCCAGCTCTGTCTCCATTACAGAGGGTGGCTGAGTGGGATTCAGGAGGTCATCAAAGTACTCCTTACGCCAATGCTGTGCGTGGAGGTAAGCCCCACCAGATCCAACCGGTAACGCTCAACCTCCCGCACCAGCTCCGCCTCCGTCCCCCCAAGAGAGGTGACATTCCACGTCCCCAGAGTCAGCCTGTGCCGCCCAGGTCTGGGTTGCCGAGGCCCGTCACCGCACCTGACCCCAGCGGTTTCTCCCGCGGATGGTGGGTCCACGGGATAGGGGAGGGAGAAGTGCCACGTTGCTCTCTCGGGCTGTGCCCGGCTGGGCTCCGTGGCCCTCCGTCCAGGCCTGGCTCCGGACGTGGGCCCCGGGCTTCCTCCAGGCAGGGTCTCTCGCCTCACACCTCTATTTTTCATGGGGTATTTTGAACCATACTTAGTCTGGCCCCTCACCTGAGACCAATTTGCCTTGGGAGACCCTACCGGGAGCACATGGCTCCTGACAACGTAGCTCCCAGGTTCATTGGGACACGCAAACCTCTCCACTGCCATAAGGTGATGGTTCCCGGAGAGCTTCATGGACCCGGACATTCATGGACATTTTAAAAAAATCATCTTTTCACTCTAATTATTAAACTGATATTATCATTTATAATTAAAAAATATATAATCTAATGGAAACAAATGCAGGAAAAAGACTCCCGTACTTATTCTTCACTTGACTTCACCTCTTTTATCTTCCAGTCCTTATTGCTTTTTGTCCTGCCCATACCTTGCTGTGGGGTCTGGCAGAATGGGCCAGTCCACTGTGCAGTGCAAACACATGTGAATCCATTAATGCCGTCGGTACAGGTTCCTCCATTCTGACAGGGATTGCTGGAGCATTCATTGATATTCTGGTCACAGTTTGCTCCTTCCCAGCCAGAGTTGCAATTGCAGATGTAGCCAGGAGGTGAGGTGGTGGCCTGTGATAGCAGTAGTGCATTAGTCAGACATTCATGAATCTGTTGTTACAAATTGATGATACAGACTGATTTGATTCAACAGTGTCTATTCTGGAGAAGGCAAGGTAGGTTTTGACAAGCATTCAAAAGCTTATTTGTGTCCACAACAGGCTTTGGATAAACACACAATAATTTTTTACTGGAATCTATTCATTGTTGCTTTTGAAATTTAGTGACTATAAGAAAATATAGAATAATGGCCATAATAGCCACTCTCAGAGCTGGCCCTAGGCATAGGCTGTATAGGCGAATGCTAAGGGTTGATACTGTAGTGGAATCACAATGTCCAAAAGACTGAACACATCCGGCGCCCAGGGAAGGAAAAAAGGACAGAAGAGGAAGAAAACGTGAAGAAGATGTCAATGTGATTAATTTAATTTAATTAATAGTTCAATGAATCATAGTTACCGCTGTACCGTAGTTACCGTTGCGAGTGTTAACTTGCTAGCTTACGGACGATAGCAGCATTGTTTAAAAATCAGTAAATAGCTCGAGTCGACATAAGTTAATGTTACTCCACCTTAAATTTTCCAGGGACATTTAGAAAGTTAAGGTTAGGCCTGTTCAGGTGTTATTTTAACCTGTTGGCTGTGTTTTCCTGCTTGTATGTCAATTAAAATGCTATAATAAAAGAATAATAATCAAAAAAATGCTATTAGCTGTCCATCCTCTTTATAAGTAATAAGGTAGTTATAAGCCTGTAAGCATGTATATACACATATACACTTTACTGCTTTTTGCAATGATGATAAAGTTGAATTAATCTCATCGTATATTCATTATTAGTCTATATTAGTCTTATGTATAGCACACATAGTTTTTGTATTAACATGTAACATCCTGTGTATACACATATATAGTATATATGTAACACATATACTTCTCTTCTCTCTTCAGGTGCACTTTTAAAACATTTCACCACCGGTCCAAGTGACACAGCATCAGGTGCTCCGGTCCCCTCATTTTATGTCACTTGTTTTCGCTTTCACTGTTTTTATTTTGTATGTAAATAGAATATTCTTTAATGTGTTTGTGCAATGCCTTATTTATATCACAATTTTTAATTTATCACTATAGTTTCTTTCTTCAGTTTTTATTTGGTGTAATATTTTTCACTTAAAAGAAATAAAATCTTGAATGCATACATGCAGTTTTTGTGTGAGTGAAAATGACAGTGATGCAAAGGGGCGCCAGCTAAAATGTTGCCTAGGGCACCAAATTGGTCAGGGCCGGCACTGACCACGCTGCATCCCGTCATGTCTTAACATTAACACATGTATACCCACAGTCACACACACTCACCATACACTGTCCATTGACACATGGGTTGTTGGTCTCACAGATGTTGCTGGTCTGAGTGCAACCATTCGGTCCATAACCATTACCTATGTAGCCTGGAGGGCATGTACATACAGGGAGAGTTGTGCCTGGTGGATGTCAAAGAGTTGAGGGAGAAAAGAAGAAAACATGGTTGTGTTTCAATGCAAACCTCACTCCTTAATTGAACTGAAATTGAACAAGTATTCCATATCTATTCCATATAGGATGTAGTATTACACAACCATACTTTTGCAGTTATCATATGTGATGTATTGTATTGTGGGATTTTAGCAGAAAGTAACTACCATGTGCATTCCATTGGGGGAATATTTAAGATACAATAAAGTAAATTTCACACTGTAATTATACTATAGAGTTGCCTATATATATTCATACTGATTTCAGACAAAACCTGGAAACTATGTGCACTTTTTTATAACCCCAATTTCTATTTGTTGATTATCAGTGTAAAGATTTACTGTTTACTTACTGCTAACAGACTTTTTATGTTTTTATTTTCCATTCTTACAATGTTATGTTTATTGATCTTTAAAGACATGTGTTTTACATCAGATGTCTGACTCTCTCTCATAACCAAGTGGACCAATAACCAGTAACATGATGCAGGTGTGTAGTAGATTCAAAGGTATAGCTATTTCTGTCACACAGCGGTGAGGTCTGTCTTGTCTCAGGTGTTATGTCTCGTCTACTTCCTGTTTTATTTTGAAATACTGACTCTCCTTTCATTTCAGGTAACTTGCCCTTCGTCACGTGTCCCCAGTCTGACGTCACCCCTGATTCCTGATTGTTTCCACCTGTTCCCCATTACCCTCTTGTGTATTTAAGTCTGCGTCTCCCCATGTCTTTCGCCAAAGTGTTTCGTCTGTCATGCACCTAAGCCCTTCATACAGCCTCGTCTTGCTAAGTATCCCAGCCTTGTATTATTAAGTTTTGAAATTCATTGGTTTTTGTTTCTGTCAATTTTGTGCCTCGAGTAGAGTGATCTTTTGTTTGTAACCGTTTTGGGACAGTGTAGCTCACAGTTTTCAGTTAGTCTTTTGTTTTCCTCCCTTTTGGAGCGATTTTTGTTTCTGCAGTTAGTTTTAAGATTTGAGATTAGTCATATTTAGTTTGTTCTCTGGATTTCCGTGGAGTTGCCACCGTTGGTGTAAATTTGTTTTCTTGTTTTGTTTATTTTTGTTTTCTTGTAGACAGTCAGATTCAGGTTTATAGCCTATTTGGTTGTCACTCTGTCTTGCTACCCGAGTTTCAGAATAAAAGCCTGTTGAATTTTGATTCTCCACTGCATCTGAGTCCTCTTTCTAGTCCAGGCCTGACAATTTCTTAAGTGAGCCAAACAGAGCACAGTTAAAGGTTCTATACATGTGATTTTGAACATTAATAAACCAGCAAACAATGATATTCTATGTTAAGGTTAAGTGAAGTAATGCTGTACTTTGTTGTGGTAGCCAGTGCGGTCATGCATGTTAGTCCATTAGAGTCCTTCCCTGTAAAACTGTTGGCCCTCCGCACGTTAAAGTGACTAAGACCTCATTCAGATAGAATCAAGCGTTTCGGTGGTAAGCTGCAGGGTTGTGTGGCAATGTGGAAGTCTTAACCAGGATATAATTATGGTGTGCACGGCTGGCCTTTGCTCTCCACTGCTCAACTTGGAGTTGAAGTTTTAACTTAAGAGTAAGCCCACAGTGTTTCCTCTACCTTCATTTAGGAGTGGCGGCCCGCCATTCCTAAATCCTAGCCGCCGCTCCTTCAAATTTCTCTTTTTTTTAAAAAAATGTTTTTTAATTGTCGCAAATACACAACCTCCGCATGTCTCCACCTTCACAGCAGAGTCCTGCACTGGGTCGGATACTCTCGAGTAAGGTAAACTACAGATAACTATCTTGCTCAGTATCTACTCTTTGCACTTACTCACTTACTGAGGGACGGTGCGTTCACGGACTATAGTACACAATCATTCGCGAGAGACGCAGCGCTGCTTTGAGTGGTATACATGCACTAAAATTATTAAACGGTGAAAGTGTCCTCTGTGCACAGTAAAATCACTTAACTTGATGCTACACAGTTGTTAGCAACACAGCACTAATTTTAGCAGTCCAGTTACTGAAGGTGAATCTCTCCTCTCCTACTCCTCTGCCCTGAGTGAGTGACACAGCGCCACTTCCAGCACAGTAGGTGAGCGAGATTCACGTCCTCAGCGACGCGAATCATGAGTGAATCAGTCGTTCGAACGACCTGCTGAGGACGTGAATCACGTTTGCGAACAAGATTCCCGTCCTGCTGAGAATAACGTTCGCGAACGTGAGTGACTTTTACTGTTTTACTGTGTAAAAGCACTTAACGTGATGCTACACTGATGTTAGCAACACAGCGCTAGTTTTAGCAGTATGATTACTGAAGGTGAATCTCTCCTCTCTCACTCCTCTGCCCTGAGTGAGTGAGTGACACAGCGCCACTTTCAGCACAGTAGGTGAACGACCTCAGCGACGCGAATCATGAGTGAATCAGTCGTTCGCGAACGACCTGCAAAGGGACGTGAATCACGTTCGCGCAGCGCCGTCACTGAATCAGCGTGAACGTGATTCACGTTCGCGAACGTGAGTGACGTTCTGCTGAGAATCACTTTCGGCAGTTCCACTCCCGGCCGGCATGCTCGCTGCTGAGCTCAACTGAACTTAGAAAGGAACGAATCAGTTCCTGAAGTGATTCCGTTCACTTCGACACGTTCGCGACCGACACAACACTAGTCTCCGTCCAGACGGGCGAAAACAAACTTTTTTTTCTCCGTCTTTCTCGTCATCGTTTTAAGAATATTTGCGTCCACACGGCTTCACTGACAACGACCGAAAACGCTGTAGTGTTGTGTCGGTCGCGAACGTGTCGTTCAAACGAATCTTTTGAGTGAACGAAGTGAACGGAATCATTTCAGAAACTGATTCGTTCCTTTCTCAGTTCAGTTGAGCTCAGCAGCGAGCATGCCGGCTGGGAGTGGAACTGCCGAACGTGATTCTCAGCAGGACGTGAATCACGTTCGCGAACGTGATTCACGTTCACGCTGATTCAGTGACAGCGCTGCGCGAACGTGATTCACGTCCTCAGCAGGTCGTGAATCTCATTCACCTACTGTGCTGAAAGTGGCACTGTGTCACTCACTCACTCACTCACTCACTCAGGGCAGAGGGGTAGGAGAGGAGACATTCACATTCAGTAACCATACTGCTAAAACTAGCGCTGTGTTGCTAACATCATTGTGGCATCATGTTAAGTGATTTTACACAGTAAAACAGTAAAAGTCACTCACGTTCGCGAACGTGATTCACGTTGACGCTGATTCAGTGACAGCTGCGTGAACGTGATTCACTTCACATTCAGGGGTAGGAGAGGAGAGATTCACCTTCAGTAACCGTACTGCTAAAATTAGCGCTGTGTTGCTAACATCCGTGTAGCATCATGTTACATGATTTTACGGTGCACAGAGGACACTTTCACCGTGTAATAATTTTAGTGCATGTATACCACTCAAAGCAGCGCTGCGTCTCACGCGAATGATTGTGTACTATAGTCCGTGAACGCACCGTCCCTCAGTAAGTGAAC
>CAEMYA010000528.1:48309-61503 GCA_903131615.1 Diplodus sargus | reverse complement strand
ATCGTTTGGCTGTTTGTCAGTTCAGGGAGTTGGAGAGCACTGAACGATTCGGTGAACGAATCTTTTGAACGAATCATTTTAATGAACGGATTCTAGAGATTTAGTACAGTAAAAAGGACTCTCACCACTAAAACGCTGTAGTTCATATTCCAGGCCTATAGGTGGCGCTTGACATTCACCAAAAACGGAGAAGAAGACACGGAGCATGCGCATTAAGCTTGCGAGCTGTAAACAGAGAGTAGACAGAACGCACTTTTTTTGAAAACGGGTCTCAGGGTGAAGAAATCCGAAAACGCAGCCCTCCCGTTTTCATGTGGACGGCGAATCCGCATACTTTCCAAAACGATGACGCCATCGCCCCACCCCGCGACGTCTCATAACAACAACAACAACAACAATGGCGGACTACATGCTCGTATTCGTGCTGCAGAAGATACTGAGCTTTCTTGCAACTTACTCGCCTTGTAGTTCAGTGTGAGTCGCAGCAGCAGTTCGACCTCATAACCGGTCCACACAAACGATTCTGGTTTCCTTGCACTCGCCATTTTCATCTTCTTCTTGTTGTGTTCGGTTTCTCCGTCTACTGTCTGTTTGTTTACAGCGCGCAAGCTTAATGCGCATGCTCCGTGTCTTCTTCTCCGTTTTTGGTGAATGTCAAGCGCCACCTATAGGCCTGGAATATGAACTACAGCGTTTTCAGTCGTTGTCAGTGGAGCCGCGTGGACGCAAATATTATTAAAACGAACTAGAAGACGGAGGAAAAAAAAGTTCGTTTTCGCCCGTCTGGACGGGGCCGTAGATGGGCCCCCCGCGCCCAGATCTCCCCGTTTCCCTTGCTCTTCCTCTGCTGTTCTTCCTCTGCTCTGGCTGAAATTAAATGTGTGCTCCATCCTGCTCAGACTCTCAAACGGGGCAGCAGGGCCCTCCCGCTCCACTGTGACTCACGCACACACACACAGTTCAAAATCAGGTCGATCCGAACTGTATGAACTTGGACCGGGAACTGGTGACAAAGGCTACAGATGTGTGTGATTACGTGACTTCGTTGGAGACCTTTAGAAGCTAACTGGTGTTTTTCTGATTGTGTGGGACACCTGCACTTTCACACTGAGTATGCCTAATCTGAGGGTCCTCTGGAAGATTCTGCTGTCGAAGTCTTTCCGGAAATGGCGAAGTGTAGGCCGATAAATTCCGACCACAAGCACCAGCTGCTTATTGCATCTCGCGCAAGCGCAGAACGTACATGCTACTGTGGAGTAGGCAGCACGTCGAAGCGGTGTGTTTCAGTGCAACATTTGTGCCGAGCGGGTCAGACAAGAGGCAACAGAGTGGTCGGATAAGGCAGTTGGACGTCTGGGCGGTGTGTAGGGGCCTTTACATTCCAGGATACTTCAGACAGACAGTGCCGCTCCGCCACTCCTTACAAAAATCCTAGAGGAAACACTGAGCCCATTTACTTATTTAATTAGCTAAGCTTACATCTGTGTAGAATATGAACTGGCTTCCATCGCGCTTCTTGTAATTTAATTTTATATTACAAAATTCTGAGGCTGATGGAATTTAAAAACATCCTTTTCCAGGCATCATAGATGCGTTTTTGTCTTTTTATTGTTTGAATGTGAGTTCTGTACTACAACACAGTCATGCTTATTTATTCTATAACTTGCGTACTCTAACATACTATATGATTGAAAACCATAAAACTGTAGCTACCTAAGCATGGAATGAAGACTGATAGATGTAGCTAGCATTAGCAGGCTAAGTAGCAAGATGATAATTATGTTACATGGATTTTGGAAAAATGCTCCTCCTATGGTGATTGTTTTGATTAGTTTTATTTTGTTCCTGTCGAGTTTGATTGAAGGTTGTTTTATAACAGAAAAAATATCTGATAATGTTAATAGGGTCTGGTGGTTTGGCAGATAGAAGAAATACACAAGCACAATACACTAACACCAGACAACCAGAAAACATACAGTAAGAAAATAGCACACTGTCCTCTTGCCAATGAGCCAAGAGACATTACTGCTGCAGAAAAGGGACTCCGGAGGATGAGAGACCCGAGGGGAGCAACAGAAAACTCGAAGAGCATGCAGTGTATTTAAAACTGCAGCTCAAAAACTGCTGAAATAAAAGCCTTTACTAGAGTTACTCTGTGAGTGAAGAACATAATATGTGTCTAAAAATGTTTAAAAATGACGAGGTATTTGTCATATGTTTAGTTGTATACTTATCCCAAATGTTTCCAACAATGTTCAAACCTGGAGAAATCCATACATGTTTACTTAAAGTTACGGCACATTTCAAAAGCTATTGGGAATATTGAGGTAAAACTTAAACCTGGGAAGAAAAGTCACTCCATCCTCCCATCATAAAATCAATGAAACATAATTCTCTCATCACAATTTTTCTAAATTCCCAAATGTCAGCCGACTAGTTGTAAAACAGTGTTATAATGCATCTATGTATGATTCTCTTCAATAAGTTTAACCACAAATATCGCTGTCCCATATCAAAGACACATCAATAATATCAATACATATGTGTATTTACCTGGGCTGGAGGAGCAGGTAGCTAATGGATGACAGCCTCCGTTGTTGGTATCGCAGATATTGGTCTGGGTGCATGTTTTCCCATCCCCCTCATAGCCTGCACAAAGGTTAAGAGTTATCAGTTTCTTTTTATTTCTGGTTTTATCGTGGTCAGAGATGTTCTGATACAATTTTTTCCTTCTTGATACTGAGTTGATACCTGGGATTTGGGTATTGGCTAATACCGAGTACAAATCAAATACCAGTGTGCGTTTTAGAAAAAAAAAAGGAAATGAAGATTTATTTTTCTTTTAACAGCTGTATATACTACCAACCCTGTATGGATGTTATATGATAGTATCATTGCTGTATGGCCTGGTGGCTCAGGTTAAACCTTGCTGAGAGAAATTGCCATACAACATTCTTCTATTATCTACTTTTACGAAAATTAAAAAATATAGGAAAAAAAAATAATTCCTTTAACAACTTAAATAAATCTAGGTAAAATAACTCAATTAAGATTTACGAGCCAAACTCTTTTGCTTGCATCACCACACTTTGAAGGGTAAATGTTGATGCCTATACTGTGTCCACACGGGGCACACATCAGAGGCCCAAATGTCAGTAGTAAAGATGATTGCCTACAATCACCCTCCTGGGGTTAACCATTAGGGATGTGAAACTTTGGGTGTCTCACGATTCGATTCGATTTCGATTCTTAGGGTCACGATTCGATTCAAAATCGATTCTCGATTCAACAGATTCTCGATTCAAAAATTGATAGGCTACAATGCATATGTGTTAAGGCAAATTATGGCATCAAAACAATACAGTTTGTATAAGATAATGTGATTTTTAAATAAACTGATTCCAATGATGTAATCACACAAAGGCAAACTTAAGACAAAAGGTAACATCTATGGCCACATTATGCTATTTAAGAAATGAGAACTTCCTCCATGAAATGCGCAACAGCACAACTTAATAGCGCAATCTGCTGCAGAATGAAAAAAGCAAGCCCTTTTGACTAGATGAATATGTGTGTGGATGCTATGACCTGCACCTTCTTCTTGTGCACTTCTGTTTGACATTGTGCCTGCACTGCATGGCTGCCCTTGTTTGCATAGTTAATAGCCGCATATATTCTGAGGAGCAAGCCGCCAATTTGACCATCCTTTTTTGAGGCTCGGTCTGCGGATTTAGACAGAAGCTGGTAAATTGGGGGTCTGTCCTGGTCCGCTAATTTGCCACCTCGGAGGGTACACTTTTATCCAACTCCATTCCGATCTAAATCCGAGACGTCGTTATGCCGGAAATTGCGTGAGATGGGCTGAGGTGTGGATGACCTGCGCTGTTGTGCGCCCCACAGCTCAGGAGTTTTAAATCCAGGAAACAGCTGGTCACAGCAGTCAGTCCATCACTTCATTTGCGGACATCAAGATGAGCAACTGGACAGCTGCTGAGATCCAGGAGATGCAGCGTCTCCTCGGTCTCTGAAGCTGTCTTCGCTGTTAGCTTGTTGTTGTAGCGGCCGGTCGCTACTTTCAAATTAAAAGCCCCCCGCTAAGAACCCAGTTCTAAACTCCAATGGGGTGCAGTGTCAAGCTCTTATTTTGAAGACAAATTCCTCGTCTTTCTTTCCCCGAGCTTGCTAGTTGGGGGCCTTAAGCACATAAATAGGTCATTTCGCAAAAAAATCATCTAAAAGCGCCATATTTGGCACAGATGTAGCTCAGGTCATACTGAAATGATTTAGCTAGGGCGCCGGAGCCAGTGACCCTCGGGGCCAAGATGGCCGCCAAATCCAATATGGCCGCTGCCCGAAAAGGGTTCCGACTATAACTTTTGAACCACATGAGCTACAAATACAAACTTGATGTCTTTTTCAGCTTAACTGATCATGGTAAACACATAGGAATGTTAATATTTATGACCCGGTGCATCTGGACCCCTTATCCCTCCAATTCCAATATGGCCGCCGTCCAAAAAAGCAGTTTTGGCTGTAATATGGGCCTTACACCCCATTGTTTGCGCCAATTCATCTACAAGCACCACATTTGGCACGGATGCAGCTTAAGGGAATACTGAAATGATTAAGCTAGGGCGCCGGAGCCAGCGACTGTCGGGGCCAAGATGGCCGCCAAATCCAATATGGCCGCTGCCCGAAAAGGGTTCCGACTATAACTTTTGAACCACATGAGCTACAAATACAAACTTGATGTCTTTTTCAGCTTAAGTGATCATGGGAAACACATAGGAATGTTAATATTTATGACCCGGTGCATCTGGACCCCTTAGCCCTCCAATTCCAATATGGCCGCTGTCCGAAAAAGCAGTTTTGGCTGTAATATGGGCCTTACACCCCATTGATTGCGCCAATTCATCTACAAGCACCAAATTGGCACAGATGCAGCTGAGTGCATACTGAAATGATTTAGCCAGGGTGCCCGAGCCAATGGTCCCTGAGACCAAGATGGTGGCCAAATCCAATATGGCCGCCGTCTGAAAGGGATTTGACTATAGCTTTTGAACCAGATGAGATACAAATACAAACTTGATGTCTATTTTACCTTTTTTGACCAAAGGAATCCCATTGGAATACTTACATTGATGATTGGGTATATCAGGACCCCCCAAATTCCCTAAATTCAATATGGTCACTGTCCGAAAAAGGGTTTTTGGCTACAAATATTTAACCAAATGCGCTACGAATGAGGATGTGGTGTCTATTTTATGTTTATTGACCACAGGAAGTCCATTGGCATATTTATATTTATGCTTGTGTAAGTCTGGAACCTGTATTCTTTTCAAGACTGTGGTTGAAAATCTTTTTTTTATGAATCGATTCAGAATTGTGGATGATTAGAATCCCGATTCTTATGTGAATCGATTTTTTTCCCCCACCCCTATTAACCAGAGTAAAATATTGCCATCTGGCTGACATTTTGCTAGCTCCATCTGACTCCTCTACCGAGTAATTTAGAAATGGGACCCTGCTTTTTCCCAGTTAGCTTCCGTTACACACCAGAGGCAGCGCAGAGCAACTCCTTGTGTTGGCTTTAAGAGCAGGGAAGAAAAATTGATTTCCAGTGTGTAACTTAACGTGAAGCAGAGCATAACGTAGCCAACTGGGAAGTAGCATGGTCCCGTTTATAAATTAGGAGGTATCGGATTGGTGCATGTACTTGCCAATCCGATACAGTATCTGCGGCGTCGGTATCGGAACTACTCTAGTGGTGGTCGTTGCGTTTACAACTCAGGACCAAGGGTCTCCCAGTCACTCAGCAGACAAAAGGCTTAATTTTCTCAGAAGAGAGGATCAAAGATTTTTCTCAGGCTCTGAGTGATTGCTCAGAGCAGACAGCGCGCTCTCTCTCTCTCTTGCTCAACCATACAAAGACACAACACACTGCTCTATTTCTTCAGTGGCTTGCATTTTAGGAGACACTGCCAGTCCTTCTTCAGCTTCTCCAACTTTCATCTCAGAGCACCAGTGCACCCTTAGAGGATGCCGTATGACTTGAGGATTGTTCTAGAATCATACATCATCGTCAAGCTTACATTCTTTAAGATTGATTGAAAATTAAGTCATTTGTCAAAATATATTCGGCAATCAGTGTGTCTAATCAACATTGTCAGAAAAAGGATCTATATGAAATAAATGCCAAAGCACAATGGAGTAGCACTTTACGCTTTATATCATATGTCATATGTCACATTTTTGGCAAAACTGCCTCGTGTATAACGAACTTCTGGTCCCACTATTCATAGGCACATCAGATTGACAAATGAAAACACACTGTTTTGCTGGTGGCTTTGACTCCCAGTGATCTGTCTGCTTTCCAACAGAGTGCCTTGGCCTCTCTCAGTGAGGCAGGATCTTCTGTCACAGTTGGGGGCCCACATGTGGCATCTCACAAAGATTTCACCACCAGTAGTACCTGCAATCAGTTTGGGTCCAAACCATTGCTTATTCCTCGACGAGCATGCTGTATACAACCAGTATAAACTAATTTCAGGTTGGTGCAGAGGTCAAAATGCAAACCTTGAGTCTACATCGCACATGTACTTCCACATTTTACTATGCAGCAGATTCCCTCTGACCGTCTTGTTATGAGTCAAGCAGGTTTTACATACTGTCTCTGGCACTCAAGAAAAATGAAATCGACTATGGTTTTGTAACTTTTAAATAACTCCCAGAGTTCATTGTCATTTGTAATACTGTTAATTGAGGTTCTTAGTCATCCAGGTCATTGTAATTCTAAGTGCTATATCATAGGCAACTGGACTTGTTTCAGTTTCTTGAAGACATTTCACTTCCCATCCAAAAGGCTTCATCAGCTCTAACTAACTAGAAGGGAGTTGCAGGCTTTGAAACTCTGTGTGGTAGTGTCCTTACAGAGGGCGATAGTGGGTGGGTTATCACCTAGCACTAGCAACCCACAAGATGGCTGGTAAGGGTAACGACCCACAAGTAGCCCGAACGACTCAGAAACTCAGAGCGAACATGTATCCTTGATTCATTATGGGTACTACTTCAGGAAAATGAAACAAGTCAGTTGTCTACGAAAAAGCTTTTTCCAACATTTGGAATACTTATGATTAAGATGTACCATACCTGGAGGGCATGAACCACAGTGGAAAGAGCCCATGGTGTTCAAGCATTGCACCAGGGGAGTGGTGGAGCAGCCAGCATTATTGGTCAAACATTCATCCACATCATGACAGCTGTAGCCATTGCCTTGCCAACCTGAGAAATATTAGAAGTAATTACAATAAAACAGTGGTGATTCACAAAATCACAGTATGAGCAATACTTTTTTGTTAGTTGTGTGCATACACAAACAAATACAAAAGTACAAATATAATGTGGCCAATTTATTTTTCACAATTTCTCTTGTTTTTCTTCGCAATTTGCTGTCCACGGCTACAATAGAAACCAGTTATTCCATCAAGGAATGGCTATAGCAGATCAATATTATTTAATGGGATGCAACTGGAGCTGAAACAGGCAAATCTACTTAATTATATCAACCGTCACCTTAAAAGCCAAGCAGGCAGTTGACTTACTGTTCATGAGGAGAATCAATCTAAGTTTGTTCATGACAGAAGATTTGAGGGAGCAGAAACTCATTTGGGGGGTACTCAATTTGCACATCAGCTTTTAGGACCACACAGGCAAGATATACGAGGAACAGTGTAACTTCATTTGAGCCAGCAATTGTGATTCTCATGCCCTTAATGTTCAAAGCTGTTCATAATGACTTTTGGGGGGTTTAATTACACTTGAAAATTGTAAGACTCTGATTCTGCATCCACAATGGCCTGTTTTAGATAATTGTACCTGCTCCACACCTATATTCTACATTGTATAATACCATTCTAATATAGTATGTGCTTCTGGTCACAAATTAAGCACTTGCATTCAAAAACAGAGCCCAAGATGAATTGTGTTTTTGAGTGTTACCAGCAGGACAGGCTCCACAGTAGAAGGAACCCTGGGTGTTGTAGCAGGGAACAGGGGGGTTGGTGGAACAAGGTTTGTTTTGTAGGTTGCACTCATTTACATCAGCCACACAGGAAGGGTTCCCAGCTGGAGCCTCCCAGCCATTCTGACAAATGCACTGGTATTTAGGCTGTTCAATGGCAAAATGGTCACAGTATGAAAAATCTGTCAAACAAAGTCATATCTGCAGCAAAGAGAAATCATGTTCATACAACAACAGAATACAATAATCCTGAATTAAAAAATATATATATATACAAGAGTATTTGTTTGACAAATGTACTTATTCTAAGTCACTTTGAACAAAAGCGTCTGCTAAATGGCCTAAATGTAAACGTAAATTGCCAGGCCAAAATAAAAAAAGGTTGGCCTTTCATATTGTATTTCCAATTCATATTAGGACTCCGTTAACTCAATTTAAGGAGGTGTGTCAGAAGGAAAGTCTAATGTTTTTTTTTATATATAACAATAATCCTAACCACTCATAATATAAATCTTTGAAATTAGATTTGTTGTTAGTTTGGAATAAAAGCCTTCAGGCGATTGAGCCTGCATGGACTTTGACATAAAACTGTTTCTAATAAATGCTAATGAAGCTACAAAGTTGTTCTGAATGTTGACACATTCTGTAACAAAAAAAAACTAATGATGTTTGCAGAGTTTGGAGAACCCTGTAGAGCGAGGAACAAGAGCCACTGCTCAGTTCCTTACAGCCAGCTAGAGAGTCTTTATAAGAGCCAGACCCTCTTGAGAATAAACAGCTGGAGTCACTTCAGATTCTGGTCTGATCTGGAACCATTTACAATCAGGAGGGAGGCTCAAAAATTACTTTTAAATCTTGGGATCAAAAAGTGAATTTATCCTCACTCCTGTTTATCAACCTGACCCAGCATGGGTCTGCAGGGCTGGTCTCTGATTTTGGGTGTTTAGGTTCTATAATGTGAACTGCTGACTGGAGCGGGAAGGTAAATATTCTTTACTTCTTGCACAACATTACAGAGAGGAAAGCAGAAACGAACAGAGAGTAAAAGAGTCTCTGGTTACTGGGCTACTGAATTTACAGAGAGTTGACCTGAATTTACCCACACAGACACACACAGACCACCAGAGTGTGTTGTTGCTCATAAATGTTAGCTTACGGCTAGTGTGAAGTAAAGTAAACTGGTTGTTTGGGATGGATAAATACTTCATGAGTGAGGCGAATCAACACAAATGTTCTTGCCATCAAAATCAACTCACTGTTGGTTTATACACCATTAAACAACCACCACTGCTGATGAAAAGTTACTTAGTTGGCTTTACTAGAAAATTGGATGAAACCTTGTTGCCTTATGCCATTTAAGTTTTTACATGAGGTGAAATTGGACAGTTCTAACTGTCCAAACTCAACCATTATTGGATGTAGTAGACAGATCAGGTTTACATTATCAGCCTTTACTCAAAATCATTAGTTCACATGTATTATGTAATTTCTGGAGTCTCAGTCGTATGACAGCTGTATGACTTGGCTATGAAAATACCTGGATTGTCGACCGAGCCAGCTAATTCCGGTTTAGAACCTGGCTAATTTGAATGGGGATAAATAATTTAAATGTGCGACTTTCCACTTTTGTTATTGGACCGAATGGCTGATATTATGATAGTGAAACTTACCATTTTGCAAGGGTTGTGACGCTCAAAAGAATTTATCCACCATTTTACAGACTTGTCTTTAACAATGATTCTACTGTTGTTTTCTCTTTTGTTACAACTGTTTCCAGTGCATTCATGGTGTGAAACGTGACGTCAGTGACGTACAATGCAACGTTTCAGATAAAAAAATCACAGACGGGCTGCCTTGCTTGAGGAAGTAGGAATGGAGCCAATAGGTGATTTTTATTTTAAACCATGAGTAGACCTGCACATTTTGGTGCAAAAGCAGTATATGTAACTTGTGCTTTGATGTAGAAGTCGGAGAGGGTTTGTTTACTGAACATATAAGAATAATTAACGACCATTCAAAAGTTTCCTGAAAACTACATCTGAGCCTAGATTAGATAATGTTTTAAAGTGTTATTCACCTAAAATGTAGTCTCATTGACCGCTGTCCCTATTCAGAATTAGTTGCTGCAACCTAATAAAATACACCGTTTCTCTAGATTTAAATATTGCCGGAAATATCTGGGACAATATAAGTAGCCTACACAACTCAGCAAACAAAGATAGTCCATTTTATAAATTTTAATGATTAACAATAATTGAATAATCATAATTCTGATTCTGTTATTACGACTAGAATCGTATTATTATTATCTTCTGTATACTGGTTAATTCCAATCAAATTTACAGTATTTATCCTCCTTATTGTGCTCCCATGAATAAAAATGACAATATGTTGTGGTTTTCTTCACAGTCCAGCAATAATGTATTGCTCAAAGTTTCTAAAAATGACTGCACAACTACTATTTTGTTTATTGTCAGACAAATTATTATTTTTTTTAATGTTTTATGTATTATTTGTCCAATTAATGGTGCTATGGGCAGATAGTAAAAACAACTTTCAGTGTAAATGAAATCTTGGATTTTCAATGTCTTGCCTATACTTTTTAAATTAGTCAAGTAAAGGGTAAAGTGACTGGTTACCTGTCCAGCTACAACGCGGTCTGTGTCAATACAGGTGCCATGTACACACAGATCCTGTCCTGCATTTCTGCAGTCATCGTAACGCACAGAACAGAGAGTCCCAGACCATTCTGGAGAACAGTTACAACTGCACAGAAACAGAAATGGTACTGATGTTAGCTTTAAGTGAGAACTTGTGAAATTAAAGACTAACAGAGAGTATGATTCATAAATAAATATTTCCCAGATAAGAATTATTATTATAATTTCTGATTCACACAGCATGTGGTAATGGTATACAGTGACTTAGTTCAAAAGAGAAACACATTAAAATCGACAAACATTCATAAAAACACATGGACAAAATTTATAAAAACATATTTTCTTTTTTTCAATAATACTTAAAGTGAAACTCTCGCCAAAAAGCAACCTAGGCTTTATTTGTGAATGTATATGAGTCAAACCTTTGTGTAAATGCATAATTAAGACGAAAGAGGCACTTTTAAGATTTACCGTAGTAAATCTGGCGTGCCGGATTCATTTGTCAATCCCCGTGTGCAACCTACCTAACAAGCAGGAGAGTAATGGTGGACCTCCTACCTGTTAGGTCGCACTCAGGGATCGACACTTTCTGTCAGCCATGATGGCGGCACGCCGGAGATGCTACCGCTAATGTGAGTTGTCCATGAACCTACTTTTTAGTAAACTCTGTGTACACAAACAATGTTCTCAATGCCCGTGTTCATGTGTAGAGACCCTGGTGATGCTACGAGCAATGTTTCATGTTGTGTCGAGCCTTCTAGTGTAAAAATAGTGATTTTGATGCTAGCGTAAAAGTGCCCCATGCACTCCCATTGAAAATGTGTTTAAGCTGAAAACGAAAATACTGTCAATCTTAAAAGTGCCTCTTTCTTGGGGGCTTTTGTCGTAATTATGCATTTACACGAAGGTTTGACTCACATACATTCACAAAAAAGCCTTGGTTGCTTTTTGGCGAGAATTTCACTTTAACAGTTTCAACTAAATTTGAAAAGATATATAAAGTAACCACAATAGGTATTTTGAATTTGATAATTAAAAGATTTAGTAATATGGTATTCACATTTTAATCAGAATTTTATACCTTAGGTGTGTGCTTTATGTTATTTTAGCAAGTAAATTGTTTTCATATGCATCACTTTGCCAATATAAAGGGCATGTAAGCAAACTTGTTTGCATTATCAACTTTTCTACAGAAGTAAGAATAGGTACAAAAATAAAAAAAATCCAGCCTAACATTAACCTTTAATTTATAACACCACAATAGCCTATATGGGAAGCTTCAGACATACGTGAATGATCCAGGGGTGTTGACGCACGTTGCTCCATTCTGACAACCCTGAACAGTTCCAGAATACACCTGACATTCGTTTACATCTGTTGCACAGGTAGGACCCTGAGAAACGGGAGAGACATCTGGTTCAGAATCAACTTAAGGAAAATACTTACAAGACTTTAATGATTGTTTGTGTCATTAGTTAAGAGAAAAGTTTGTTTTGGCTTCAGTATTTTATTTTATTTTTTTAAAATAGAGCATGAATATTAGCAATGCAACACAAAAAGCAGCCATTCTGTTTTTATGAACAATGTCAATTTTTCTAATCTTTCAAACTAAAGCTCAGAATTGGTCTTACGACAGGACACACGTGTGATTTATGAAACATTCGTATCTGACCAATTCCAGCGTACGAATGATCGGCTCTTGATAAATGCGGCGACTGAATTCGATCGTCATCAACATGTTACGCCCTTAAATATTCCTGGTTCGGAGGCCTCGCCCACTGAGGTCAAACATGGAGAGAAGAAACTCTGGCAAGAAGAGAAACTTTTCCGAGATGGAGATCGGCATCCCGGCAGCGCCGGCACATCAAAGGCTCCATTCACTGATGCAATGTTGTGCAGAACTGAACAGGCCAAAATAATGTGGCACACTTTCTCTGGGGTATACAGCAGAGTTCCCCCTGCTGGTCCGAGGCGGAGCCACCTGCCCTTCAGCACCCCGAAGCAGCTCCACTGTGACCCGTGTGCGTGTGTGTGCACTATTGAATCTGCGTTCCTGCTCTGTAGCAGGTTTGCCAGCGGGGCTATTAGGTATTCTGTTACTTAGTTGTCATGTTAGGCTATTTACATATTTTATTTTACAAAAAATGGTATCAGTAAAAACGTAAAAAATAATCCGTTTTGATCTGTTCTAAATATGTGACTGCTTATGCTTAATGACAGTTTGTTTAATCATTTTTTTCAATCTCAGACAGATTTCGCTGTGCTGCACCGCAAATCCACACACTCAGATTTGCGTACACGAGCTCAGACCTGACATGAGATCTGATCGTAGCTTCTGCTCACGTCCAAATTGATAAATGCCGAAGTTTGCGTGGAAATGATCGTACGCACGGTTTTCTGCCGTACGTTCGTTTGATAAACTAGTGCAGTGCCCGTAGGAAATATGTGTTCCTATAGAAAAGTGGGAGGTTAAGAAGCATTTTCACTGATGGCCAAATGAGGCTGTTTGAAGGT
>CAEMYA010000528.1:21634-33700 GCA_903131615.1 Diplodus sargus | reverse complement strand
AATCAGCACCTCCAAATCCGAGGCCATGGTTCTCGACCGGAAAAAGGTGGCTTGCTCCCTCCAGGTGGGAGGAGAGTTCCTGCCTCAAGTGGAGGAGTTTAAGTATCTTGGGGTCTTATTCACGAATGAGGGAAGGATGGAGCGTGAGATTGACAGGCGGATCGGTGCAGCGGCCGCAGTATGCCGTCGTTGTATTGATTTGTCGTGGTGAAGAGAGAGCTGAGCCGAAAGGCGAAGCTCTCGATTTACCAGTCAATCTATGTTCCGACCCTCACCTATGGCCATGAACTTTGGGTCATGACCGAAAGAATAAGATCCCGGATACAAGCGGCCGAAATGAGTTTCCTCCGCAGGGTGGCAGGGCGCTCCCTTAGAGATAAGGTGAAGAGCTCTGTCACCCGGGAAGAGCTCAGAGTAGAGCCGCTGCTCCTCCACATCGAGAGGAGCCAGCTGAGGTGGCTCGGGCATCTGTTTCGGATGTCCCCGGGACGCCTCCCTCGGGAGGTGTTCCTGACATGTCCCGCCGGGAGGAGACCCCGAGGAAGACCCAGCTGGCCTGGGAACACCTTGGGATCCTCCCGGAAGAGCTGGAGGCAGTGTCCGGGGAGAGGGAAGTCTGGGTGTCCCTGCTCAGGCAGCTGCCCCCGCGACCCGGCCCCGGATAAGCGAATGACAATGGATGGATGGATGGACGTCTTTATTGTCCCTGAGGGGCAATTTGGTTTGCAACAGTAACCAACACAACCACTACACATCATCCTAAAATAGTACAATAAAAAGTGACAAAATACATATAACATACAGGGGGTCATCATAAAAGTAATACAGTGAGAAATAAGGAGAAACCAACTTTAAGAGTGTGTTTGTCCTGTGTTTAATGCAATAGCAACTAGATCTAGAGCTTGTTTGGCAACCATACAGTTGATGGAACAAGTTATTTCAAATATCTGTTTGAGTTGGCCCTGCTAGGTGATGTATGCCTCCTCCCATGATGGCAGGAGTCAAAGCTATGTCTGGAGAGGGTGATGAGGGAGTTTGAAGGAGTTACTTGCTGCTGTATTACTGTATACTCTATGCATCATGCCTCATTGATCCAATCAGGATCATCAAACATCTGCAGAGGTTCTTTAACGACTCCTCCATTGTTGGATGTATCACAGACAATAAGGAGGAGGAATACAGGGAACTAATTGAGAACTTTGTGTGATGGTGTGGCAGGAACCACCTTTAGCTCAATGAAGGGAAATCCAAGGAGCTCGTGGTGGACTTCCAGCGCAGGAAGAGCCCCCCAACACCTGTATCCATAAACGGGGAGGAGGTGGAGATGGTGGAAACCTATAGGTTCCTCTGGTTGCATCTGAACAATAAACTGGACTGCTCAGCAACACTGAGGCCCTCTACAGGAAGGGACGGAGCAGGCTCTTATTTCTGAGGCTCAGGTCATTCAATGTGTGCACTAGGCTGCTACGAATGTTCTACCAGTCTGTGGTAGCCAGTGTCATGTTCTTTGCAGCAGTGTGCTAGGGAGGTGGCCTCAGGAGAGGTGGTGCCATCAAGCTGAACAAACTGGTGAGGAAATTCAGCTCTGTGGTGGGGAAGAAATTGGACAGTGTGGAGGTGGTGACAGAGAGAAGGATGATAGGAAAGCTGCAAGCTATAATGAACAATCCCTCTCACCCTCTCTACGCAGAGCAGAGGCAACTCAGGAGCATGTTCAGCCACAGACTCCGTAGGCGATTTGAGGGGGATGAGAGGAGATGCCATCATTCTCCATCCGCTAGTAGCAGACAATGTGTTACAAATCACAGGTGGCCGGCAGGAAGTCAGAGACACAGGAACGGCATAGAACATCCGGTAAATCTTCAAAATATAACACTCTGCGCAGACTCCCAATTGTATAAAAACGACAAATTACCAGATCATCAAAAGTTTGCTATTTATGTTCTAAAACAAAAATGTTACTTTTTGTGAGTGTTTTTAGTGTGTCTGCTCAGAACATGGTGGCTATGTTATGCTGGCAATTGTCATTTTTGTGCTGGTTTATAGTTTAACCATTAGTGAGGTTAGGTAGCTGTTACATTTCCTGACACCAGCTGTTTTATCCCCCATTGAAGTGCACTCTGCTGGACAACCTATGTCATTACACCAATATTAAAATACCCCAAGCTTGTTTCTCTGCATTATACTTTTTGAATATAACATTTTCATATCGGTGCATATCGGGCAATATATAATGGTTCAATAGAATTGGTTCGTTCATGAACGTCACAATACTAGTCCTGTAACATGAAATGACCCTGCTTGTAGTGTATTGTGAGAAACATGAGAAAACCCTGCCTGAATAAACTCAGTCCATTGCATACAATTTATTTACTCATTACTTTAATACAGTTATAAAAAGACAATTGTGGTAGGGATTGCAGTAGGGAGAGAAGGAAGATAACTGGATAAAATGGAATTGTAGACATAGAAATGTCACAGTTATGGTGGTTAAGGCGACCTGCAACAATGTACTTTGGGAGGTGGTGCTCCCATTGGGCCATCCCCTCTGTTAAAAATTAACAAATCACCTACTGCGCAGACTCATCTAACCACATGCCTCAAAGCACTTGGCGGGCTCTTTAATATCATCAGTGATCAGATTACACAACACCACCACCATACTTCCAAACAGTGCCGTAAGTAACGGCGGTGCAACTGGTGCAGCTGCAGCGGGGCCCATAAAGCCATAAAGACGAAGCTAAACACTGGAGTTAGTATACAAGCTACAAGCTAGATTAACCTACAAGCTACGTAGCTCAACAGCAACATATTACGGCCATATGCACCAATGCGAGTGTTACTGTAACCGCCGCCACCATAGCCTTGTGGTTAACACATAGAATGAAACATATATCAAGCAGCGGTCCTTACTTGTCCAGTGGAAAAGCCACTAACTCTTCATCGCTCTTGAGTCCTTACAAATCCCACAGCTCCCTCAACCTTTGAAATGACGCACCAATATTTATCCTTGTTTTCTCTCTGGCTCGGTCTAATTCTTCCTTTTGACACTACTTTTCTTCATGAGTCTTCTTATTTCTTCTTTGACGTGGGCAATGGTGGGGCATTATTCAGCTCTGTTGTTGTTGTCTGTTCTTCGTCATTGTTAACATTTTGGGCATGGATGTATCTGACCAGGTGAGAGCAGACACTGCACCTGTGTGGGGGATGGGCACTGCCCAGTACACGCTGCCTGAGGAAGGGGGCCGCCAGCAGCTTGTGCACGAGAATGATTGACACTTCTCAGATATTCCCCTTTGCTCTGACTGGTTGTGTTGATCTGGAGCGGTGGATTCTTGAAAATCAAATTAACACCACTGGGTGAAGCCACCGACAACAGATTTTTACACAGCTATACTGTATCTTATTCTACTGTCAGATCATAATGACAATTTTAGCAAATATAACAAAAAAACAGTTACAGACTACAGTTTTAAGGACTCAACCATACACTTCGCTGTCACTTAAAGACTGATTGTTTTTTGTTCTGTTGTTTTTTAACATCTAAGGAACCCTGCACATTGCATATTTGCACAGTCACATTTATCATGTATTGCACATTTCATGTACACACAAAGACAGTTAATGTATATAGTATGTTTGTTTTTTTCAATTAATAAAATTTATAGAAATTATGATTAAATCATTAAAACGGGGGAACCACCCTGGAATCAGGGACCAATAACCAGACCATAATCTCAAAGAAGGGTTTACTTTAAATGTAAATATTTGTAAAATATTTACAATTAAAGGAACCATCACAACCAGAAATTATCACAAACATATGCACACAATAATCACAGAAAAGGGATTTATTATGTTTGTGGGGACATGAACATCTGTATTGTAATAACTTCCCACAAATGTAATAATACAATGAATAATGGTCGTAGTGGTTGTTGTTTGTTTGCCTATACACCTACTCATACTACTGACCGTGGGTGCAAAATCCAGCTGCTGACTCTCCGCTCCGCTCTCACACAACGGATCATCTCTTTCTCTGTCTGTCTGTCTGTCTGTCTCTCTCTCTCACTCAATATTGTTTTGTGGCATATAAATATCTAATTTAAACAGATTGATTTCTTTAAGCAAAATGCTTCTTGTTAATGAGGATCATCTCTCTCTCTCTCTCTCTCTCTCTCTCTCACTGCTGTCTGCAGTGCGCATCACTACCTGTGTGAATGTGTTCTCATCAAAATGAGTTGGAAGCAGCAGCAGCCCGTTCCTAGACGTGGTCTTACATGAAGAAAATGAATTTTGGGCTGTTTTGGGTTTTTATGTGTTTCCGAATTAATACAATCTCAGCTTTAATATATAGGCCCTAGTCAACATTCAAATGATAAGCTGTAGTTTAGAAACTAGTTTAGTAACATTAGGTTGGAGGGTTTTCCCGGGGGAAAATCAAGTCAATGGATAATCCAGCCTTGCTGTCGTCTACCAACAACTACACAACATGCTTACCCAACTTAATGCTACCACCAACCGTCCTCCTCTTCTTGCTAGCTGTTTCTTTGCTTTCTCCGCTGTTGACCTCATGCCCACCCATCTAGTCAAATACCATCTCCCAAAAAACTAAAACTAAACTAAATTAAAACCCTATAGTTTGGAAAGCCAAACAGCTTATTCTGTGATTGACCTGTAGGGGTTTGCTCTCACAGTAAACTGTGTGCTGCGCAGTAGAGTGAGAGGAAAGGGGAGGTTTGTGGTTTTGCTGCTGTGTGAGATGTCAACAGTCAGTCACATAGCAAGAGCGTGTCTTTGGAAAATATCTAAGTAACAAAACAGCATGAGAGAACAAGGCACATATTAATACAATGAATTTATTTTAAAAAAGTTGTTTGCATTATAACAACAAGTGTTACACAGTGTTTTCAAAACAAAACATGCTCCTTGTGGATGCCTGCTGTTGGAATGTGCCCTTATTACTGATATATATTTACTCCAGCAAAACTAAAGCATGAAGCATCATCTGAATCTGAATTCAATCACCTCACATCCCTTAAACTCCAACAGCAGGCATCCATGAGGAGCATGGATGCCTGCTGTTGGAATGTGCCCTTATTACTGATATATATTTACTCCAGCAAAACTAAAGCATGAAGCATCATCTGAATCTGAATTCAATCACCTCACATCTCTTAAACTCAAATGCTAAGTACCAATCTTAGGAGTGAAAGAGTGACTGTAAGTGTGTCTATTGTGTTCTAATTACCTCATATTTTATTCAGAATTCAAACCATACTGTCAGATGTTGATTCAATATTGAATATTCTAAATGGCTTTGATTCTAACGTGGATATAAATATGTCTCTCTACTGCAATAAATGTTTTATAGAAATGTGTGACTCTGTTTATTAATATGTGACTATTTGAAATATTTTCATTATGCATTACTACTATACATTTGGTAAATACACATAACAGTTTATTTTGTATTGCGTCTTTGTGTTGGGATTGATTCTCAATTTACATTGTATTTAATGTGCCTTATCGCCTTAACTGAAATTCATGGCTACAAGAACATGTTAATAGTTCCTATTTATTTAGGATGCTTTAACAGTTTGCAACAGCAGCACGCAGTCCAACCAGTATTGCAGGATCTGTTCAATGTATACTGTATATGAATGTAAAAACATAATAGGTTGCTTGGTGATAGTGACTCATTTTGTCAACTATTGGTGAATGAGAATACACAATGGAAAACTAATTAATGATCTGTCGGATACAAGTTCTTTTAAAGTTGTTTATTTTGAATAACAGAAAAGCACTTATTGTATTCCTAAAAAATTTAATTCAAGCTCAGCCAAAAGAAATGTTACTGTTTAAAGTAACATAAGAAATAAACTTACTCTCTAACATCCAGAGAAAAACCAGACTACACTTTAAAAACACAGCCATTGGTCAAAGAGCCCACTGTAACATAATCTACAATGACAAATAATATGGTCTTCTCCTCCAGTGTGTCCAGGAAAGTAATACTACGAAACCAGCTGTTGTATGAGTTTGGCCACCACCACAACATTGAGGCTGTTGCCTAGAACTTTGTACTGATGCTTGGTAGGTATGTGCTCTGGAAAGGCTGCAAAAGAAAAAAACATCAGAAAGTAATTAAACACTTGTAAAGAAGAGGAAAACAAACACCAATATCACATTTAGACGTTCACATTCTCAGTTTGGCATTTATTTCAAACTTTTTGATCATTATTTAGGTAATTTTTCATTATTATTATTATGCGGCTCTGATTGACATTAGCTGGAATAAGCTTGCAACATGAAACTGAAAAAGCAAGTGCTTCCAAAGAAATATAAGGCTAATCAGCCAAATACTTAGTGTTAAAAATATCGAAATATGGGTACTTAATGTCTGAAACAGTTTCAATACTCATTTTCCACAGTACTGATACCAGCTTCACTTTCTTGCTCCCTCTTCTCACTGACAGCAAGTCGACACAGACACTGCTGCCGTGTCCACATAGGCCTAGACCAATTCTTCTGGATATGGTCAGAAAGAAATTACCTTAAATGTTGTTGTGCTGAACAAATCGTCCCACAGGTCCTGTTATCTTTAACTATGAATACAAATACAACATTTTATGCCCTCAGTGTTGTGCCATCTTTTCCCAGTGACACTTGTGTTGCTGGTTCAAAAATGCAATTTTGGAGAGGCACATTGAGCAGGACTTTAGCCTTGATTACAGTGCCATCTGGCTGAATGAGTTCTCTTTCTTGGGAAGCACTTGCACATAATATGTAGTAATACAAGTTTCATGTTTCTAGCTAATTCCAGAACCCAACAATTACAGTGCTGCAGAGGACCAAAAACATTAAAGCAGCAAAAACACAAAAGTCTCAAGCCCTAAGGGGCAAACATATAATAAAACAGAACCATACTAATGACAGTAACATTTCCAAGAGAGTTTTCTACTCCAGCTATAGCTGACTGGATTGAACTTGGCACTATCTTTTCAGACAGCGATCAAATCAAACATTTATTATAAACTGATTTTTTTAATGTCTGATAGCACAGGATGCTTCAGAATCCTTATCATGGGTAGTTGCAAACATTTTTAAAGATGCACAAGGGAAAGAAAGATGTATGTAATCTGAAGAGACAGACACATTGAAGAGATAAAACTATTTGACTCACAGAAGCTTTTTGGAAAACCCATCAGGTTGGCAACTTCTCTAGGAGTAAAATAACGGAGCTTTAGTTTCAGCAGCATCTGGAGTTTCTCCTCTTCAGAGCACTGGTCCAGACCCCTAAACACACTCTCCATCTGCAGAGCACACAAAGCAAAAGCTTTACTGCGACAGCACAGCCAGTACTCTGTTTGACTGTATCTGATGGAGGGTTTGTGTGTGTGTGTGTGTGTGTGTGTGTGTGTGTGTGTGTGTGTGTGTGTGTGTGTTGTGTCTGTGTTTCTGTGCTATGTGTGTTTCTTAATGACTCGAGTTGAACCATCAGCCCTCCCCCACTGCTGCAGAGTGAGTTTTGTGAGTGCAGGGTGGTGTTCTATTTATTTAAATGTTCTTAATATTGTTGTTGTTTACCCAAGTTGCACCAAAAATAGCCACTGCACTTTCTCGAGTCCACAGCAGCAAATCCGCCAAGTATGAAGTAGATTGGATGAAATAAAAACACTGAAATATGCAAAATAAGAAAGAAAGAAAAGCGCTTTTTCGCAGAGATTCCACAATAGCACCGCCACTGAGACGTGCCTCTACACTACACCACCTTGTTTTTTTCCCAGCAAGCAGTGCCGCTCTTTCATACAGCATTCCAAGCGTTGCTGAACCAAAAGAGGTATGAATGTACACATCCTAATGTTGAGATCTTGGTAACAAAAGAGCTGCATTTAATATGTTGGGACCCACAGATGAAGTCATTCATTGTGGATTTCAAAATGGACTCTGAACTGAACTCAGTGTCCCAGAATTCCCCTTTCTTCACACCTAGGTGCAAAATTCAGGTTTGCGCTTCTATTGGTCAGGGTGACAGACCCCCTGCTGATCAGGTAGTCAAAACCCCAGAGCATACATTGTTCTCGCTCTCACTCAACGCCCTCTACTCCTTCAACTTCGGATCTTCAAGGGCTCCTCTCCACCGCCCCCCCTGGGGGCTGCCTGCCCTCAAGATCCCTTCTGCTGGGCCCAACAAGCGGTGGAGAGCTGTAAGCTGCATTGGTAGCAGGCCCAAAGAACTTCTCCTCACTGCAGCAACACGAGGTCCTGTATGGAAGTAGAATCATGTCATTAATCAAGAGCATAGATTTTCAGTTTGAGAGCATGATTTCATTCCTTTTCAGTGACTCAGCTCCTTCGAGTGCTCAGATTTTCTCTCCTCATGCTCACATTATGTGCTTGCATTTAAATGTCTTCTGCTTTCTTTCTAAAATGTCGGCTTGAACTAAAAAATCACATGCCTGTGCTCACATTTCTCCTTCTTGCACACAAAAATTTCGCTCGCATTCAAATGTGCCCTCTGCGCGTTCAGATTTCATTGTCTGCGCGCTCAGATCTAAGTGCACGCACTCAGAACACACACCTGCTCACAGGTCAAGTTCTGCTCTCGGATCTCTCCCCTGCTCACAGATTTTTCTTCTGTATCAACACTGTCAACCAATAGAAGGCCTGCTACTGTTGACCAATCAAATTATCCCTTCTTTGCGGGTGCGTTTGCTGTACGGGCGGGCACTCTTTCTACTGGGTTTATCTACTTCCGTCCTCCAGGCTGTTAAATGTGGTGGTTCCCTTTATTTTATGACGACTTTTGGAAAGAAATATCAGTTAATCAATACACGAGCGCCCGTGCTTTTCATTACAATAGCTACATCAACATAAAGTAGAACAATAGCTGCTCTACTTTCGCCATATTAGCCAGCTACCCAGGCAGCGGGATATATGTTATATAGTATAAATACTGAGGGACAACCATGATTGCGACGATAGTACAGCGGTTAGGACCTATGTTTCATGTTGCTTTTTGCATCAAGGGACGCTGGTTCGCATCCCGGCCCGGCAGGCACCCTCGCTCGTGTAACCCATGAAAAATACGCTATCATCATAGCGTATTTCTCATTACACCTTTTCAATCACGTATGTTTACCCATCATCTCTTGTTAAGCGTTTCAGTGAGAGAATCTGCTGGGTACACGGATTCTACTACTGCAGGAATTGCCACGGGCCCTGTTTTTGTGAATGAAATAGCTGGGGGCGGGTCGGTAAGGTAACGCTGAGTGGCCTTGATGCCTGTCAGTCATGATGAGTCGCGTCTCGTCACCTCTCTGCTGTGTCTGCAGCTGAGCACTGTGAAGCATGTCTCTCTCCCCGGCCGGACAAGCTATCATACCGTCAAGCTCATCGCTAGCCTTCTTCCTCCCTCCAGCAGGCAGCCTGGCCCTGTTGCTGACCTCCTCAGACAGACGCTGAAGCTCCGTTTGATTTTTTTCACCAGTCTCTCTCTCTCTTGGTGTTGACAGAGAAACGTCTAGCGGCTGCTTCTCCTGAGTTTTCCTCTGCATATTTTACGACAGAAAGTTTAATTTCAAGTCGTACTTTTTATTTTGTTGCTGCACCGGAGCCATGGCGATCATCAATGTGATACTGACTGACAGAAAGCAGCACAACGTGTGAAAAAGGCGAAGAAAAAAACGTGCAGTGTCAGTGGTCACATCTTCTTCCTCGATTAAAAAAAAAAGAAATGAATTAGACCAGCATTTATTTGGAACCAGCGGTTATTTATCAAAATATACACCTGCACCCGAAGTTTAAAGGGGACCCTGCGGTTAATTGAAACCCGGCTATTATTTGGTAACACACGGTACATTCACACCCCGCTCTGTACGCCGGGCCGGGATGCGAACCAGCGTCCCTTGATGCAAAAAGCAACATGAAACATGGGTCCTAACCGCTGTACTATCGTTACAATCATAGCTGTCTATCAGTATTTATACTATATAACATATATCCCGCTGCCTGGGTAGCTGGCTAATATGGCGAAAGTAGAGCAGCTATTGTTCTACTTTATGCTGATGTAGCTATTGTAATGAAAAGCACGGGCGCTCGTGTATTGATTAACTGATATTTCATTCCAAAAGTCATAATAAAATAAAGGGAACCACCACATTTAACAGCCTGTAGGACGGAAGTAGATAAACCCAGTAGAAAGAGTGCCCGCCGTACAGCGAACGCACCCGCAAAGAAGGGATAATCTGATTGGTCAACAGTAGCCGGCCTTCTATTGGTTGACAGTGTTGATACCTGTGAGCAGGTGTGTGTTCTGAGTGCGTGCACTTAGATCTGAGCGCGCAGACAATTAGATCTGAGCGCGCAGAGGGCACATTTGCATGCGAGCGAAATTTTTGTGTGCAAGAAGGAGAAATGTGAGCACAGGCATGTGATTTTTTAGTTCAAGCAGACATTTTGAAATAAAGCAGAAGACATTTAAATGCAAGCACATAATGTGAGCATGAGGAGAAAAAATCTAAGCACGCGAAGGAGCTGTGTCACTGAAAAGGAATGAAATCATGCTCTCAAACTGAAAATCTATGCTCTTGATTAATGACATGATTCTACTTCCATAGTCCTGCCAGTCTGAGGATCTGAGGAACACCAAGCAGGTTAGCACCGAGCTGCTATCCTTACAAAGGAAAGGAGCGACCAGTTTCCTCCTCTGCCGACTTTCATCAAATCTTGCACAGCAAGAACAGCTTTGTTCAACATTGGAGCCCCAACCTTCTCCTGCAACCACCAGCACCTACTCTTCAAAGACTGGTAACGTTAAACTGGGCTTAGATAGCAAACCATAGCACGGCTAAGCACAGGACTTTAAACTCTGGTTGATGTAATGGGTTCAATTTATGTGTTGTTCAATGTTTTTGTGTTATCGTGACCTTAAGTCAAGTTATTGGAAGTTTGCTTTCCTAGACGGCAAATTCGACATTAGTCGAATTATGTTTCACACAGACTCAGGGTCTCTGCATGCAACTAACCATCTTCTATAACCTGGCATTACGTCACACACACACAAACGCACACACACACACACAGGGACACACACATGTTCCTTGAGCCTAGAGCATATCACACCCACATGTGATATCATTGTTTCTTTGTTCTGCCAGGCACACACACACACACACACACACACACACACACACACACACACACACACACACACACACACACACTTGTATATAGTACATGTTAGTTAGATTGTGTGTTTCCATCTTTGTGTTAAATAAAAGACTTTGAACCTTCTTGCTGTCCATTTAATATTGTACAAGAGTGAATGTTGCCAACCTCTACACTGTCAAGAACTCCAAAATCCTTCAACCATTACTAGCTGTTATGGGAAATTTGGTTGTAGTTATTAAGTTAATTATTAACCAGAGTTGTAAACAGTTCAGTACATTTTTATGAGACTGATTTAGTAAAATTGCTATCTCTTCCCTTCTTCAAGGGTGGTGCCCCGAGGTGATCTAATGCAAATTGGATCATATTATTTATCATAATTAATAATTATTCCAAACAATCATTAATTATTATTGATAGCCAAATTTAATCTAAATCCCCTTTTGATTGTTGTTAAACACTCCTTAACTGGGCTTCGTGTAAAGCGAGGCCCAACAAATACTACAAATTTGATACGGAATATAACAAAACAAACACTCAAAGAATACAACACGTTCACTTAAGCAATACAGGCAAAGACACCGAAGCAATAAACACTCACGTATACTCTCAAAAGGGAAGAGAAATATCCTCGAGACAGCGACATGGCCAAAAATATTACAGAGAAGGTAACTGAATTCATTGCTGTGGATAACCAGCTCATCTCCGCGGTAGAGGATCAGGGTTTTCTTCGTCACCTGGAGTTTTTCAATCCCCGGTATGCCCTACCATCTCGGTATTACATTACATTGACTCTACTTTCGAGTTAAAATGTGCCAGTATGCGCACAAGCAGTGGTGGTTTTAATAGGGGGGCCAGGTTGGGGCCAGCTTTTTTTTTGGGGGGGGGGGGGGG
>CAEMYA010000528.1:5015-19116 GCA_903131615.1 Diplodus sargus | reverse complement strand
TAGCAAACAGATGCATATGGTAACGTAGTGGCTGCTAGGTGGCCGGGGAGGCTCGTCAACGAGTGTTTTCGACAGTGTGTCTGCGCCGAAGCTGTAGGGGGAGCTCTGTAGCGAAAAACGTATGCAAGGAACTGGTGCAAAGCTAGAAAACGGCGAAGGAATCTGGTCTGGAAACTGATGCTGCATAGTCCAGCTTTAAAACATCTTCCCGCGTGCCTGATCGATTATGTCACTGTTTATTTTCTGGCCTTGAGTGGACAATAAAGTTGTAAACTTTCAATTACTTCCGGGGGCATTTCCGGAGCAACGTTGCAATTACATGCGCAGCCTGTAGCTACATGCTAAGCGGCAGCACTAGCTAGCATAACAACAACAGTATCAGGGCCGTCCCTGTGTGTGAACGGATAATCCGGAGGCGCGGAGCGAGGGCGTGTCGGTCTGACAGTCTGATAACTACACAGGTCCTTCACTCAACTAAATACAGAGAAATGTCCCACAAAGCAACGTTACAGGACCGAACAAGAGTAAAGTAGTAATTGTAACTGTCTTTGGCAACTCATATGAGGAAAACAAATACCGCAGCTGTACATGGAGCAGCGTCCGTCCTCCCGACTCTTCCTCACATTTCTGCTCCAAAAACAGCGTCTGTCACCGGCAAACAACTTAAACTCACAGAGTGTTTGTGACGAAAATAAATCACCGCGACCGTCAGCTCTCCCGACCGAGACTTCAGGGAACTTTCCCCCAGAAAACAGCCTCCGTCCCCGCGAGTGACACAGCGTCCTGTTTACTGATGGTGATTATGTATAATTATGTAGTTTAGCGTGAAAAACTTAACAAACTTTAGTCACTTTCCAGGATGTTTGGTGGGTCAGGATCTCAATCACTACATGCGTGTAAAATAGACAAACAACGCATCCATGTCATTTTACATGACAATGTAAAGAATATGATAAAAGCAATGGATGATATGGAGAAACCAAGCGTGGGTTGCGTCTCACACACTTCAGCTGCTGTACACGAAGGTCTGCTGTCACAGTGCAGCGTCACAGACTTACCTGCTAACACAAGGAAGGTGGAGGCCAAGGTTGGAATAGCATATGCAGAATAAGAAAGAGCCATATGAAAGAATGTGTTTTGTTTCAACAAAATAAAATAAAAACTTCAGGATCAGGTTGGATGCAGGTACTTTTTTCTTAATGCAGCTGCATTATCAGGAAAATATTAGTTAAGGCTAAATATTAAAAGGACTCGGATCGGGATCAGGGTGAAAAAAAACCTGATTGGGACATCCCTAATATTTATGCTGTCAAAACAACTCTGAACTATAAATGGCATTACAATTATATCACAGTTTAAATTGGAACAGCAACAAAACCTTGCATATGAGCTGGCGAGCAGTTGGATCCTGTCACACTCAACTATAACCACATTAATAGGTTCACCTCAGACAGTGTCCACAGCTGCTTAGTCTTGTTGATGTCTTGACTAAAGCCAAACCTACCTCTGTCTCCATGCAGCACTGCAGCACCGAGCCAGTTCCCTCGACGTACCGCCCATAGCTATGGGTTAAACACATGGATATCAAATAACAGCATTAGTATTAGACAGTATTAGATACCCCATTTACACTCAGTGCGTTTACATGCAAAGCTTAGTTGGATTACAGCCATAGTTCAACTATGCTACTCAGTTGAGATGTGTAAGAAATTACATTGTCTTCCTGTTTGTGATCCAGTGTGCTGTAAAGACAGAAGGAGACTGTCACATTGTTTGAGGTGTAAAAAGAAGCCACAGGTGGTCACATCCCCCACATGGAGGGATACACGAGATTAGATAAAATGACATTTGCTGTCCCTACATTTTCATCTGGTTTTACATCAAAGGGTCACTGTCCTGGGAAGACAGGAACATCAAAGAAGCATTGTAACACTGTAATGTAAAGAAACTGTTTTTGTTTAAACTGAAGGTAGCCTCCTTCTCTCCTGACTGTACTTAAGGGATATCAATTTAGAGTTCGTCAGAAGAATGCGCTTGCCTTCTTCTCCACGCTGCGTGAATAAACGAGATCTGATTCATTACGCTGAAGTCTGAAGTTCTTCGGAGACTTAGCAACTCTCTACCTCACAAAGGAGAATTTCCACAACAGATGTGACATTAGACACAAAGCAGACCACTCCACAAACACTGTTTCTCTCTCTAATAAGACATGTGAAAATGGACACAGATGTAGACATACTGTACTCACCCTTTGGTAAAGCAGACAGACCTCCTGCATGTGGGCCCAACAATGTCCAGGAGCATAGCATATCGCAGCAGTGTTTTAGGAGGTAGGAGATAATGCTCCATGTTCACTTCCATCTGTGGTTCCATGAAGTCTTGGATCTGCCTGACAGACAGGTCATTGTTCTGATTTATTTTCCTCTGGGCATCGTTTGCTGTCTCTAGTTTATACAGGGCTTCACCCCCATGCATTTCCTCTTCTGGCAGACAGGTTACTGGTACGAGAGGACTCAAGACTGAGGGCTCCTCAAGGGAATCACTCTCAGCAGGATGTGGAAAGGCATCTGAAATCTAACATGACATACTCTGTCAAAAGCCTTACGTACACAACCAGAAGTAGTAGAATTTCATCAAACAAGACTTTGAGACAATAGTTTAACATATCCATCCATCCATCCATTTTCTTCCGCTTATCCGGGGCCGGGTCGCGGGGGCAGCTGCCTGAGCAGGGACACCCAGACTTCCCTCTCCCCGGACACTTCCTCCAGCTCTTCCGGGAGGATCCCAAGGCATTCCCAGGCCAGCTGGGTGACATAGTCACACCAGCGTGTCCTGGGTCTTCCTCGGGGTCTCCTCCCAGTGGGACATGCCAAGAACATCTCCCGAGGGAGGCGTCCCGGGGGCATCCGAAACAGATGCCCGAGCCACCTCAGCTGGCTCCTGTTGATCTGGAGGAGCAGCGGCTCTACTCTGAGCTCCTCCCGGGTGACAGAGCTCCTCACCCTATCTCTAAGGGAGCATTACTGCGGCCGCTGCACCGATCCGCCTGTCAATCTCACGCTCCATCCTTCCCTCACTTGTGAACAAGACCAAGTTTAACATATATATATATATATTTCTATATGGGCACTGTAAATATTGTACTGTTAGTAAGTTGAATGTATAATCGGCAATAAAAAAAGGAGATTGAAAATGTTGTACAATGTCAGAAGTGCCCATAAACCCTAATTATAAGTTGCACATCCACAGTTCACTCCTTTTCAACATAAGAGATAGGAGCTTGTGGGCTTTCCCTGGGTCATTTTCCAACCATTAGACCCAGTTTTGATTCAGACAGGAGTAATTTAAAGCCTTTTCAGAAAAGTCTGATGCTCCAGCCAGGGTAGGGTTTTCTCTACTGGTTACTAAGTTATTTAGAACTGTGACACTTGGTTATTTACACAACTGCCAACCCCAAGTACTGCCACTGTTACAGAAAAGGCTTATTGTATTATGGAAAATGAAGGATTACATGAAACAAATGTCAAGAACTGTATTATTTGCATCATATGGCATCACATTAAATCAGACTGAATCGTACAGAATCGTCCCGTGTTAAAATTAGAACGTCCCTGAGTCATATTGAGTGCAGGTATCTAGTTGTGTATTGGATTGTCTTATAAGGGAGAGATGCACACCCCTTGAGGGCAGGCAGGCCAGTTAGTTGCTTCTACTCCATGCAGCTGCAAACTGGAAGTACACTAGCCTTTTTCAGTCCAGCTTTGGTTGATTCTGGGAGCTAGCAGTGAAGTGATTCTTTAATACGTTTCATGATACCAGGATTACTGCAGCAAGCCTTACCTTTTCTGTTGAAATCTTCGCAATCAGGTAGTAACGCAGTCTTGAATTTGGGATCCCAACCTGGATTTATGAAGAAAAGTAGATATATGTCATATCTATTATATAGATAGAACTTCCTTTGTATAACTCCCAAATCACAGAAGCATGTAATACAATTAATGTTCCAGTGTGTATTTCTTACACTTGTGGGTGAGACCATGAACTCCTGAATATTGTATCCACATTCCATCAGTGTTTTCACCAAATGTTCCCTTGAGAGTAGATGCATAATAAGAGGACAGATTTACTCTTAAGTGAGATTTCTTGATGTAGATCATCCGTAAAGTGGTTAATTAGAGTGAAAACAGGAAAGGTTTCAAAATCAGAGTTGAAAAATAGAAGCCCTAATTAGGTTTACATTTGAAACAGCAACAACAACAAAAATCTGAGCCATTAATTACACACGAGTTAAGTTCTTGGATAATTTAAAGGAGAACGTCGGTCAATTTCAACATGCAGGTTTATTGCTCAAGCTACCCTTCACTTGCCAGTACCGAAAACGCGAACACTTTTGGTCCACCCCTTACAGGGCTCCTTGAACGGAGAGTTAGCATTGACAGCTAACAGCGTGGGGTAACAACTTTACACTGTGTTTAAAACATCTTAACATGCTCAAAATATCACCCCAAAAGCTATGCAACATCAGCAGACACCTTACAACACAGCACTGTAGCGTATATGGCTCAAAATGAATAAAAAAGTGGTTAAAACAGTGTGCCTGTTGTGCGAGTAGACTCATAACAGGCTATTGTAAGGCTCATGGCTCATGACAGGCTGTAACATGGACATGTACGTTATGAACAGAAAAACTAAAATGCTGGAATACGTTTCTGTCTGGAAAAGTTTCCGTCTCTGCCAGTGAGGGAGTCAGCGCACGCTCGACGTATTGACTAGTTTGGACTACGGGAAGACGGGATGTAAACAAACCGGTAAGTAGCTGCTTGCACATACAGACAGTTTTAACCACTTTTTTATTCATTTTGAGCCATACACGCTACGGTGCTGTGTTGTAAGGTGTCTGCTGATGTTGCATAGCTTTTGGGGTGATATTTGGAGCATGTTAAGATGCTTAAAACACAGTGTAAAGACGTGACCCCGTACTGTTAGCTGTCAATGCTAACTCTCCGTTCAAGGAGCCCTGTAAGGGGTGGACCAAAAGTGTTCACGTTTTTGGTACTGGCAAGTCAAGGGTAGCTTGAGCAGTAAAGCTGCATGTTGAAATTGACCGAAGTTCTCCTTTAAGAGACCCTTTCCAACATGTTAACAAGTAAGTGCTAAGTAGTAATAATATGGTATAATATGGTAATAGTAATCATTATAACAACATGAACTGAAGATTTGTGACACATGCTCAAAATAGTCAAGCAGTAGAAACCTTCATTAAAAACAGTACAAACTTTTCTATTAAGAAACAATTAGACTCAGTGGTTACCTGGCAGAGGAGTTTTCAAAGCCTTTCACATTCTCCAGCAGTATGAATCGGGGCAGCCTGCTCAGCCTGGCAACACACCGCAAGTTGGGAAGAAAGTTTGAGAGGGTTCAGCGACAGAAACCATGCAAACATATCCATCCTCAGCCCACGGGAGAGAGTGGACCTGGGGCCTAATATATAAAGCTATGTGTGGAATCTACAGCTCTCACTTCC
Source organism: Diplodus sargus (assembly GCA_903131615.1). Lineage (NCBI taxonomy): Eukaryota > Metazoa > Chordata > Actinopteri > Spariformes > Sparidae > Diplodus > Diplodus sargus. The sequence continues at coordinate 13,589 of CAEMYA010000528.1, read as the reverse complement.
GTCAATCACTGTTCATACTCACAATGTCTTACAAGATTTATATCTACCCCCCACTATATTACCACTGTACATTACTATGCACTTCACCTTTGGTTAGATGCTCAACGGTTTTTCGTTGTCTCAGTACTTCTGCCATGGCAATAAAGTTGAATCTGATGTGATCTAGTGTATGGTCAATGTAAAACAGTTCACGGTGTTGTGTTCGAGGAGATCACAGCATTCCGACTAAAAGGCTAGACAAACAGAAACCGATGGCTGGTGAGCCACGTAGAACTCAGGCTTTCGAAGCAGGATATCCAGTGTATTGCTGCACACCTTCAGAGAATGGACTGGCAGGTGCAAAGCAGATACAGCAGTAACTCACGTTAAAAAATACAGATTCCAAATTTGTGAGATTTGCATGGAATATTTAGTTTGAATTTACTGCTGTTAGGGGTGTGCCACATCATAATGTTAATAATAATAATACCAATTATATCTTAAATACAGTAAAATAAATCATATTGTAACCACAGCAATAGTCAGACTTCTTGACATAGTTGATAACCAAATTTAAGGTAAAGAAAGGTAAATCTGAAGATTGAACACCTTGGCAGAAGATCAAGAATGTGAAGAAGGCTCTTCGTTCTGGGGTCAGCAATGTCACGCTTAAGTCCTATCCTGCAGTAGGAAAAAAACAAAGATTAAAGTGGAAAAACAGATTTGAATTGATAAGACACTGAACAGAATTATAAACAAGACAGAGACAGAAGATAAGTGAAGCGTGAAGTGGTATATTGATATGCAGAAAGGCACGGATGCAAGCAGGACCTTAAACAACTTGCCAGAATCCTACAGCGCCCCAAAAAGGTCTAATGATGACGTTACACAACTCATAGGAGACTGCAAAAGCAGGGGAGTTGCTGACACTTGTTCCCAAGACAGAGAAATAGAAACTGGCGCTATACAGATGTAGTCCACCTCAAACAGATACTTGTTTGGCTATGAGCCCTATTGTAATATTTACCCATCTGCACAATATACCGGAGTCCATGTATTCCTTGTATTTGGCAGGTAAGGCCCATGGTCACGTCACCAGTGCCTCCTCTGAAGTTTTACAAATACTTGGTAAACAATACAAATAAGACCTACCTGGTAAAAGGCTGGCAAGGAGGGCTCATCAAAATCATGTCAAAAGATAATTTATTGAAGTCACTGAGTGTTATTCCCTAAAGAAACAGATGAAAAAAAGACCAACTAGAACATCGCAAAATTATAATGAATTGTAATAATGTAATCATGTTTATATAATTTGTCATCCTTCCCTTTATCACCAAACAGTTATTGATGTTGAACAGCACAGGGAGGTAAGAGCCTCTCTCAGACTGACTACACATACATTTGGGTATTTTTGTAAACAAGGTTTTAGAATAAAACAAATCTCTTTCCAGACGTGTGTATTAGCACCACTTCAGAGGTAATCTCCCTGGCGCCGGCTTTCTATATGAATTACACACTGGTTTCTCTTTATGCCGGAGCTGCTTGGCTCTGTGTGAACAATCAACGGTGGAGAACTGGCAAATTGGCGAACTGCCGCTGCGGCGATAATGCAGCGTCTCTGTGTGAAAAGGGCTAGTGACAACAGCATTTCTCCATACCTTCACTTTAGAAGTAGTTTTCCAGAAGCTCACCTTTCAATAACACTGTTTTACATGCATACGGAAGGCCAAAACACAGAAAAAAACTTTGTTTAGAGAAATACCCATGTACGTGTTAACAGGGCCTGAGCATAAACAGTGCAATGCCTTGAAATAGTTGCCAGTCTACTGCAGGGCAACAGACAGACTGTCACCCACCTCAATAGTCTTGTTCCAGAGGGGGGTGTCGGGGAAATTGTGCTTGTAGATTTCATTAGCTGTTGTGTTTATGTCGATGGCAGCCACTACCTGGACAGGTATGCCACTCTCTGGAGAAAGAGAGAAATCAGCTTATAAGCAACAGACAAGATTTTCTTGACATCATTTAGCAATGGCAAACTGATCTTGTGGTGAAGCAGATAAAATGGCTGTGTGAACTAGATGTCAGTTAGCCAGCTTAGAGGAAACTGCCAGTTATTTATAACAACACATAGAGAAAATGTAATGAGCAGGGGAATTAGAAAAAGTGATCAAAAACTGAAAATAAAAGAGAGAGAGCACGTAGTTTCCCCACAATCGAGACAGAGGACAGCTTGGAAGGTTGGAAAGACAACAACAGCAGTCTATTAACAGTGGCCATGTGTAGGGACTGGATCAATAAGCAAAGCAATACATGTCCTTAAAGCAAAATTGATCAGGAAAATGTATCTGAAAATCCAAAGGGGTCCATAGAGCCTAGAAACTGAAGCACAATTTATGACCATGTTTAACAACTTTATGAACTTGAACATCAAGCAAACTGTCCAAAAATAAGCTTGGCAGCAAAAAAGGTGCCATGGAAGGATGGCCGCTGATGTTTGACTTCATCCATGCACATAAGTAGTCCAAAAACCTTAAGGTTTACATCAGGATCCAGAAAATACTGAAGGACAAAAATGCTACCACTTTACTTGCAGGTTAGCAAATCACATTGTAACTGGGTGGTACTTACCAAGTAATGAATTGGAAATTACCCCCAAATTACCACAACATTAGCTCTAAAGCTACTGACAATTACCCCAACATACTTAACAATAATTCTTGACAATTTGGATAAAAACAGGTTTAAATTAAAACAGGAAAAAAAGTAATATTAACAAATCTAATGTTGTATAGTAATAGAGGAGGGTCTCAAAAATATTTTGGTACAGCTGCCCGAGTTTGTACTTTTTTGAGTAAATACGTTTTTTTCCTGTCATTACTTAGTGTTTGTCAATGCCGTCAGACACGATAAAAAGCTAATTATTCCTATTTATTTAGACTTCAATAAATTCAGAGCTTATACAGTAATATGTCTCTACCACAAGTACATATATTCTATCAAATGTCAAATATTCCCTTTTTATTTTTTTGATACTACTTAACATGTAGGCTACTCCTTCTGTAACTATTATGTCATGCAACTTTTATAATTAGCATTAAATAAATAAAATAAGGCTTTTTTTAATATAAAAACAACATTTTTTATTTTAAAGACAGAACTACTTAAATAAATCAACTACACTTGAGGATTTTTTTAAAAAGTCCATCTAATGGTGTTGACAGCTGTTAGTGATGACTGAGGCCTAATTACAACAAACGATTCCAACAATCTCACCACTCAAGCTGATGTCGCATTGATTAATAACGTTATACAACAATTTGGTACTACAATACACATTTTCAGGCAAATTGATGTGATCCCATCACACGATGGGTTCCTTCTGCATACCCTTTTCCATGTTGGGCCACAATCATGGAAAAGGTCCTGAGGTATAGGCATTTCCCCAGCCTACTGTGCATGTCGAATACCGTCAAGCTCGCAATGGCCGTGAGAGTTTTGTCACAGCATAGAGTCACTGATATAATAGCCGCTAAAAGACATATCATCATTTCAAACATTCCGAGCTTGCCTACTCCCAACTTCAAAGTATTCAGACACAACTAGGCCAACCTCTCAAAAGGCTACAGCAAGATGAGGATGTACCCAGCACGTGGAACAGTACTTTATACGAAATGTGCCCTGTGTGCTTATGGACTTGATTACGACTTGCCTTGCATGTTCACCAGCAGCCAGTGGAAATTAGTGGAAAATATGCCCTGTATGAAGAGCTCACACAAAAAAACAGCTCATCAACTGCAGCAGCTGCAGATGTTATACCATCGATGAGAACGTTAACGCATCTTCTTGAGAAAACAACAGAGACTGAATAGGTGTGAAAACGTCGAAAGTCACCCTTTAGGAAGCCTTCCAGAAGAGGTTCCTCGACAGAATCTGAGCACCTTTACACCATTGCTACAGTCCTTCACCCAAGGTGAGAAAACTTAATTAAAAATGTGTGTGTGTGTGTGTGTGTGTGTTTGTGTGTGCCTGTAGGGCTGTGTTTACTTATGTGTGTCCAGCTGTGTTGCTGTCTGAGGAAATTAAACAGTAGGTGAGAAAGCAGGTGCATTAAAAACTTTTCCACATCCGAATATAGTGTTCTGCTGGCATTTCCTTGTAATTCTAATATGCTTATTTGCTGTATACACATTTGTAAAGGTTGATTAGACTAACATAACAAATATGAAATGCGTAAAAATAAATGAATGAATGTTTTGTTTTTCTTGTTAATAAAGAGGTTTAAAGACAGATATTTCTCTGACACCTTGGGATATGTGAGCTGCTTGTGAAGTCCTGGACATTGGACACTCCACGACCCTTCACTACGAGACCACAAATGCTGCCTTCTTTTCCCTCTTTTTGGAGGATGCACCGCTACTATCCTTTGTGGCCTCACATATCCCAAGATTCTTTGCGTGCCCGAAGAAAAAGAAAGAAAGAGAAAATGGTGACATAGCATGGTGTAGATCGTCACTTTTGCGGACCTTTGCGGACCCAGAAATCGTGACATAAGGGTAAAACATCTGGTGACGCAACCAGGAAATGCTCCGAAGGCTAGACCGTCCCATTTAACAACGGCTAAAGTAAAGTTATTAAAAATCAATTCATACATTTAGAAATGTCCTACCAGCATTCCTGCTGTGTCTGCAGCAACCGGGTTGCTTTTAGCTGTTAGAGTTGTAATCTATAAATAAACATCTGTTAATTCACTATCACTGATGAAAGATGTACACTTGGTGCCGGTGGACTTTCCGGAAGATATCTCAAGCTGCGCACAGTGACGCGTTCAGCCAGCAGTGATTGGTCAGCGAGAGAGTAGTTTGCACGTGACATAACAGCTGTGTTTGTCCTGAGGGGTATTTTGCGAAGCCGGTTTAGTGGGTTAGCGAGCTATGTTGAGTCTAAAGCCAGGCTCTCCTGTTCTACGAAGGTGGCTCTCTTTTAACCCGGCTAGATCACCATGGTAACTTATGCTTAGCTCATAACCTGACCCGACCAGGTTATGAGTTTTGGCTTAAAATCGGCTATAAAAGCGCCGCTGGTCAATATTATATTAAGCCCTTAGTGTTTTAATTTCTGAAAGCTCAACATTGTGCAACTTTTACATATTAACCCTCATCCATTTAAGAAATAAATAAACTGAAGCAACAACTATCTTTTTTCATTTTAAATGATGTCTATATTGTTTTCACATTTTACTGATCTCAGTTATAGAATGCGCCTGTGTGTTTTATTGAAAGCGAGGCTGAGTGTGCGCAGGCTATAAATGTTCAGTGTTTTTTTTGTATTACTGTGTCGGGATGAACAAGCAAATGTAGCTACTGTCCCTGTACAATGACAATAAAGACCTTTTTGACAGTGAAAGTAGCTGAAGCCTGTAAGATTTGTGTTTGGGCTACACTGCCCTGCAGCGGGTGAAACATTGATCAGTTCATCAGTTTATTCATGGCCACATCAAAGAAATGATTAACTTTACTCATTATCTGTGACAAATATACTAGGTTGGCCTAATTAATATTTCATATTGCATGTTATTAAGATGTGGAAGCAGCAGTCGGACATGGCAGCAAGTGTGTGGATAATTTACTGTATCCCATTTTATTTTAATATCATCACTATCTTAATATTGCAGATTCTCAGTAAGAGCGAGAACCACTTTGCGGATGGCGCAACACGCAGTGTTCTTGCTCAGATTTTCTGCATCACCAACTGAATGTAAGTTTGCCCGACAGTGAGCACATAGCTTCTTCGAGTGACATTCCTGACACTCGGCTCAATAAGTGAGCAAATGTACCATATTCCCTCAGCTGAAAATCTATATCGCTCATAGAGAATTTCATCAGGAAATGCCAGCGGATCAGCGCGATCTCGAAGAAGCTGCTCACGTCGTAGTGCTGCCCGAGTTATTCTTGCTCCCAGGTCCACCGGGTTCTCAATGAACGGTGACGAAATCTCCGAATGAGTTACACAGTGAACCAGCGGCGCTTTTAAGCTGAAACTCTGAACATAACCTGATCGGGATCAGGTTATGAGCTAAGCATAAGTTACCATGGTGATCTAGCCGGGTTAAGAGAGCCACCTTCGTAGTACAGGAAAGCCTGGCTTTAGACTCAACATAGCTCGCTAACCCACTAAACTGGCTTCGCAAAACACCCCTCTGATGTCACTTGTTGTAAATCTTTGCATCCCTGTGTTAATGTGATCTTGTGTTGACCTTTTCTCTTGCTTCGGAGGATGAAGGAGGACATGGGGCTGCAGAAAGGATGGAGAGGCTCTTCTCTGCTCCAGAGGACAATCCTGACATTATATCTGTTATTCAGTTTAAATTATTTGTTCATAATTGTTTACTTTATATAATTCATGAAATAAAATATTGTTGTATTGTTGCACGTTGTCTATTCCATTCAGCATGAACAGTACAATTTAGAACAGCAAACAGCAGCAAATGCTACTTTTCAGGGACAACAAGGGATTGAATGTTTTCTTTTATCTTTAAGGTCTTAACATTTACAACTATTTACAAAATTACAGCATAAATAACTATTTACAGATTATTAATAACTATTAACAAAAACAGTTATTATTAAAAACAATATTATAACAGTTAGAGATGACGGACAGTAACAGGCTGAGCAGGAGTCCCTGCAGTGCTGCTGGGCTGGATGGTGTCAGTGGGACATCATCGGTACTGAGGGTGTTTGGGGGGTCCAGTCTCCTCTGTCCACCACATCATCCATCAACTGGGTCTGCAGTTCTGACTCAGATGGCTGCCAGGTCACTAAGAATGTTTTAAGAAAGAGGCAAGAATTATAATTTCATAATATAAATGATAATAACAATAACAACAACAATTATTATCATTATTATTATTACAACAAACAAAAATATCTACTAAACATTTTAAATAGTAATAATGCCTTTAAAATTAAAATAAAACCATATTTACAGCATTAACGTAATGTATCGGTATGTTAATGACCCAAAACAGTTAGCTAATAATCATAATAATGATAATATTGATAACATTATGTGGGTTCAATAACAGGTTTACCTCTCCACTGTCCTCTCAGCCAGAGATAAACCAGCCGCTTCTCCTCTGCCTCCACAAGCAGGAGGATTAAAAAGGAAATCAGGAATTCCTGCAGCTCAAACAGATCTGACAGTCAAACTTTACTCTTGTCAGTTTCATGGGCCTTGTAGGGGCGGGAACATCTGGTGATGCAACCAGGAAATGGTCCGAAGGGTAGACTGTTCCAATTTCACGACAGGCTGACGCGGCCTGCAGGGCGCACATAAGTACACTCACACGATGAGACCGCAAAGGGCGGGTCCTTGAGTGTGCAGACCCTGAATTGGGACACAGCAACAGTGTTTCACAGAATTAATCTACATGTGTCGCGGTGTGACTTTCCATTTCCGGCCTTTGTCTTGTTCTCGCCCTTTTCCTGTGTACACCTGTGTTTCATTTGTTCATTAGTACTTGTGTATTTAATGGTACACGTCCACAGGTGTGTCATTTCACAAGAGGCCACGCAATGCTTTCCAGCTTTGCTCGACCAAAACTGGCTGCACCCAGGAGGGCTGACGGCTCTCGTTAGGAACAACGTGGTGGCTCGTTTGGAAACTTCCTCTCATGTTACGAAAACAGCTCAGAGAAATGTTGCACTGGACACTCCTGATTTGCATAAAGTAGCCAAACTTCTACTTCATACAAATGAGGAGGAGCAACGCGCCCAGCAGTCCGACTGACTTCCAGCACAGTGCAGGAGTTACACGTCTCTTTGTCTCTTTGTCTCTTTGTCACGTTCCTGCTGTCTTTGAGTTTGCTCCACGTGTTTTCTGAAATCCTGCCTATTTTGCCCAAGATCCATCCTGCTTTGTCATCATTCAGCTTTGTATTTCTCTTTAGTCTATTTTAGTTTTTTAATTTGCCCCAGTGTAATTAAGATCAGCGTAGCCTTTAACTGAAGAAATGTAAGATATGTTAAAGAAAATAAGGTCAAAACAGAAACTGAACATTACACATAATTCCAGATTTAATGTGACCTAAATTAATGACATCAGGTGCAGGGCCGTGCAGAGACCTTCGGAGGGGCAGGTGCTCAAAGTTAAAAGGGGGCACATGGAGCACGAATTTGAAACACCATATAGAAACATAGCTTGCAATATAGCCGGTTGAATGGTAGCAACCCATATTCATAAAGAATGTAACATGGAATCACAACATATCATATAATTGTCCACATCTCATATATTTGTTAGAGGCCAGTGCAAAGCAAAATTAGTGGGTACATTGAACAGCTTCTGTTGAGGTTGGTGAGGAGGCTGCTTTTGTTTTTGCTTTAACCTCCTCTCCTTATTAGGCATCTCTACAAAATGAAATATGATCGTTAAACTACAATCTGATGCACATAAAACACACACACACACACACAGTGACATTTCATACCTTTTAAAAAAAATTGTACTGTATAGCCACGAATTTAATCCATTCATAATCTGCCCTTTATTATTCCTTGTGCTAAATTAATAAATATATATATATATATATATATA
>CAEMYA010000525.1:941539-956107 GCA_903131615.1 Diplodus sargus | reverse complement strand
CGACCGCATTACTGCAGCCGCTGCACCAATCCGCCTGTCAATCTCACGTTCCATCCTTCCCTCATTCGTGAACAAGATCCCAAGATACTTGAACTCCTCCACTTGAGGCAGGAACTCTCCCCCAACCTGGAGGGAGCAAGCCACCCTTTTCCGGTCGAGAACCATGGACTCGGACTTGGAGGTGCTGATTCTCATCCCAGCCACTTCACACTCGGCTGCAAACCGCCCCAGGACATGCTGGAGGTCCTGGCTCGAAGGAGCCAACAAGACCACATCATCTGCGAAAGGCAGAGATGAAATCCAGTGGCTCCCGAACCAGACCCCCTCCGGCCCGTGGCTGCGCCTAGAAATTCTGTCCATAAAAACAATAAACAGAACCGGTGACAAAGAGCAGCCCTGCCGGTGTCCAACATGCATCCGCAACAGGTCTGATTTACTGCCGGCAATGCGAACCAAGCTACTGTTCCGGTCGTACAGGGACCGTACAGCCCTTAACAGAGGGCCTCCGACCCCGTACTCCCGGAGCACCCCCCACAGAATGCCACGAGGGACACGGTCGAATGCTTTCTCCAAGTCCACAAAACACATGTGGACTGGTTGGGCAAACTCCCTTGAACCCTCGAGCACCCTGCGGAGGGTATAGAGCTGGTCCAGTGTTCCACAACCAGGATGAAAACCACATTGTTCCTCCTGAATCCGAGGTTCGACTATCGGTCGAATTCTCCTCTCCAGTACCCTGGAATAGACTTTCCCAGGGAGGCTGAGGAGTGTGATCCCCCAATAGTTGGAACACACCCTCCAGTCCCCCTTATTGAATAGGGGGACCACCACCCCGGTCTGCCAGTCCAAAGGCACTGTCCCCGACTGCCACGCGATGCTGCAGAGACGTGTCAACCAAGACAGCCCCACAACATCCAGAGACTTGAGGTACTCAGGGTGGATCTCATCCACCCCCGGTGCTCTGCCTCTGAGGAGCTTCCCAACTACTTCAGTGACTTCCGCTTGGGTGATGAATGGGTCCACCTCTGAGTCCCCAGCCTCTGCTTCCTCTATGGAAGGCGTGTCAGTGGGATTGAGGAGATCCTCGAAGTATTCCTTCCACCGCCCGACAATGTCCCCAGTCGAGGTCAACAGCTCCCCACCTCCACTGTGAACGGTGTTGGTGGAGGACTGCTCCTGAGGCGCCGGATGGTTTGCCAGAATTTCCTCGAGGCCGACCGGTAGTCCTCCTCCATGGCCTCCCCGAACTTTTCCAAGACCCGAGTTTTTGCTTCCGCGACTGCCCGTGCTGCAGCACGCTTGGCCTGCCGGTACCCGTCAGCTGCCTCAGGAGTCCCCCAAGCCAACCAGGCCCGATATGACTCCTTCTTCAGCTTGACAGCATCCCTTACTTCCGCGTCAACAATGGAAGTGGAGAACATGGTCCATTCGGACTCAATGTCCCCAGCCTCCCTCGGGATCTGGTCAAAGCTCCCCCGGAAGTGGGAGTTAAAGACCTCCCTGACAGAGGGTTCCGCCAGACGTTCCCAGCAGACCCTCACAATACGTTTGGGTCTGCCAGGTCTGTCCAGGTTCCTCCCCTGCCAGCGGATCCGACTCACCACCAGGTGGTGATCAGTTGACAGCTCAGCCCCTCTCTTCATCCGAGTGTCCAAGACATACGGCCGGAGGTCAGATGATACGACCACAAAGTCGTTCATTGACCTCCGGCCTAGGGTGTCCTGGTGCCACGTGCACATATGGACACCCTTATTGTTGAACATGGTGTTTGTTATGGACAAGCTGCGACTAGCACTGAAGTCCAGTAACAAAACACCACTCGGGTTCAGATCGGGGAGGCCGTTCCTCCCAATCACACCCCTCCAGGTAACACTGTCTGCCCATGTGAGCGTTGAAGTCCCCCAGTAGAACGACGGAGTCCCCGGTTGGAGCACTCTCCAGTACCCCTCCCAGGGACTCCAAGAAGGCCAGGTACTCTGCACTGCTGTTCGGCCCATAAGCCGAGACAACAGTGAGAGACCTATCCCCGACCCGAAGGCGCAGGGAAGCGACCCTCTTGTTCACCGGGATAAACTCCAACACATGGTGGCTGAGCGGAGGAGCTATAGGCAAACCCACACCAGCTCGCCGCCTCTCACCCCGGGCAACTCCAGAGTAGAAGAGAGTCCAGCCTCTCTCAAGGAGTTGGGTTCCAGAGCCCAGACTGTGCGTCGAGGTTAGCCCGGTAACGCCAATCCGGGCTACAAAAACGTCCTTGGTGTTATACCAGTCATTAGGGGCTTTTGAACCGATCTTAGTTTGACCTGTCACCTAGGACCTGTTTGCCTTGGGAGACCCTACCAGGGGCATTAAGCCCTGGACAACATAGCTCCTAGGATCATTCAGGTGCTCAAACCCCTCCACCACGATAAGGTGCCGGTTCAAGGAAGAGTGTTTCTGTTTTTGATATTTATTATTTTTATTGTGGTATTTTTTTATACTTTCATAATTTCAATCTATGCTGAGCCTCTGAAACGAAATTTCGTTCTGTGTTCACTTGTTGCACACTGAATGACAATAAAGTCTGTCTAAGTCAGAGTATTCACTTTTTACCCCACCTATCGCCATTCATTTAAAATATATTAAAATGTTCCCAAATCATATAGTGATAGTTTACTGGCAACCATTTTGGTCAGCTCTCATTCCAATCATAGCTTTTTCTGTGTATTTGTTTAATGATAAAAGGCAAATTTGATAAAGCATGTTACCTTTTGATTTTTGGCAAACAAGTTCAAGCTCAATGATATGACCCCTGTATGAAAGCTACAAGAAAGGCCACCAAACGTCTTTCATTACTGGAGTTGTTCATGTACATTGAGTAGGACCCTTGCTCTTCATGGATTCTTATTGATTTAGTGAATGACCTTCTGGTTTTTCTCTTATTTTATTTTCTTTTGTACTGTTTGTTTTGTTGCATTTGTACAAATAAGAGAGTAAGCGCGAAAGAGAGAAAGGGGGGAACAGAGAGAGGGAGCGACAGAAAGAGGTAGGCAGTGAGGGGTTGGGGGGATATGGAGATGCACAGAAGCCACAACAATAACAGCTATAGTTGAAACATGAATTATAATACTAACAGCTAAAATGACCAAAGTGTTAACATGATCCCTAATAATAATATTCATAATAACTATGACGATGATGTTGATGTTAATAATTGAGTCGTTTTGAACGTATGAACCAGTAAGCCCAGCTGTTTAAGAAATGTCTAGGCTTGTGAGCATAACTGTAGAATACAGTACAATACAATATTTGCACCAGAAGTTCCAAATAAAAATTGATTAGCCTGATAGACTCTATTATGCTGCTTCTTCCAGGACTGTACCTACTTCAGTTTACACACTATTCAACAGCTAATTTTTTTTTACCATTATAAATCTTAATCAACTTTAGCTTATAGCCTGCAGCATCTTTTTTAACAGACGAGTTAACATTAGCCTAGCCTCATTGTAACCGTTTGGCGCCAATTCTTCACATGAACTTAGCTCCTCAGGGCAAGTAGGAGGAAAACTCAGACAGGTAACAGAATACAAGTAATGTAATATTAGGCTGACGGTAACATTTCTGTGGCTAACCGGGCACTGCACATTTTTATTTTATCAACAGCAAAGCCAAGGCCAACTTTACCGTGACACCAGCTTTAACTTGGCACAGAGTCATTCGGTGAAGACTTCTCACAAGGATTTACTTCAAGAAATAAAATATTCTAGCACACCACAAAACCGAAGCATATCACAAAATATGTTTACTATAAGCTAACCGCCTCCTTAAAGTATCCTTCTGGCTTTTAATGAAGCGTGTCAGCTGCTGGATGACAGCTGGGTGAACTGTCGGATCACTCTCCAGTGGTCCGCACTTGCACACTCGGCTGAAAACAGTGCTGATGTATAACTTTACGTGACTGCGTCAACTACAGGCTTGTCACCGGAGTTTATCATAGCCTGGGAGGAAAATAGCCTGTTTACTGCTCTTTGCATACCAGGAGATACCTGTATCTGTATTTTCATAGACAGCCCGTAACATCACACAGCAGCCCTGACACACGCTTACCTCATGTTTACAACTCATCATGTGCAGCTCTGACAGCACAGCATGCATTAAAAGCATTCAAACAAAACAAAAAACGACTGCTCCATCCCACATAATGCCAATACCCCCTTTAAAGTCACGTGAAATAAGTTTGCGTGTAATATAAATGTCTGTAAAAGCCATTTATGTCAGACAGTGCCGCAACAGACGCGCAGGGACCACCACACCGCGGAGCCGAGGGCGCTCTGCATACTGCCTGCATGTGTCGGCATCCACAGTGCGGAAGAACACGCAGCACTGTTTATTGTGCATTTAATCGACATTTAAGATTCCCGCACGACTGTCAGCGGGGACATTTGTCCGCTGAAACTGCGCCATACAGGCCTACCCAGCACACAGCCAGCCGCGCTGCCGACCACACACCCCTCTGCACTTTTCTGGCACTGCTCCACTTCAGTCAGATCACCATGACATCAACGCCACACAGCATCCAACTCTTCATTTGGAGACTTAGTGTAATGTACTTGCATAATAGTTATGACAAGCGTTCCTGGAATCATCAGCCCCCCCTTTTGCAACATCACTTCTCCGGGATGTTGAAAAGATGCATGTTAGTTGTTGTGTTTCACTGTAAAATGTCCTTTTTCCTACCTTTGCTTCCTTCCTGCTCTGAGGCGCGTTCACTGGTTCCACAGCGATGACACGGGAGATGCTGCCTGCTGTGCTGCACTTGCACACACACACACGCAAACACACACAAATCCAGGACTCTGCTGTCAGCCGGCGTCAAACGCGTCATTCGCTGACGTTACGAGGCTCGGCCACTAGATGGCGCGCTGCTACAAGAGAAACACTGTAAACCAACACTGAGAGGTCACAGACATCACATCTTATTTCATTCCTGCACCGCATTCGGAGGTTTAAAGTACACAACAACAATACTGTAGGTGGGCCAAGCTTTATGTATGGATAAATCACTTCAGCCACTCACCATTTCCTTGCTCTTTTTTTATTACCTCGCCTTCAAATGCTGTCTGTAGAAGCAAGTGTAGTTTACAAGTAAGGCACTGAACACATTGGATACATCTTACAAAGTTGTCATAAAAAAATAAATCAGAAAATATTAAATCGTTTCTATTATGGGCACATCCACACATATTTTGAAAATGTTCTTTCAACATAGCAGATAAAAGGAAATGAACTCCGCAAAATCAGAATGAAAAGCACTCTTATTGGCACTACCATGCACCACAGAAAGCAAGGACATGTGTGTCGTAAGACAGGCGAGCCAGTCTGAGTAGTTTGAGACCGTGTGTCTGCTTCTGTCTATCTCCCCAGTCTTTGGTAAAGTACTGAGGTAACAGCCCTGATGTTTCAGATGCTGAGTCAGTTGTGACACTGAAATATAAGACAGTGAAGACAGCAGACATGAATTCTACTGGGATTATGTCTGACAGAGTAACATTTCATTTGCAGTCAGAATTGAACTAGTAAATTTTAGACTGGAAAGGAAACTCTGCTGCCTCATAATTCATGGGCTGCATGCTGTACCCTGGATGCAGACTTGAGACATGAATAACTGCTGTCATCGTTTTATTATATTGGTCATTGTTAATATCGGTAGTCACTCTATTGTATGTAAGCACTGTTGCCAATCGGATGCAGCTCTGCCAGATGTGAGGGGTTTGACATCAGGGCAGCGATCAGGAAGACGAGTGGCGTTCACCTCAGCATCAGTTGACAGAAAAACATTAATCCTCGTTTAAATCTTGCGTGATCTCCTTACACGCTAATGTTGCTGGAAAATGGTTAATGTCGCAAATCCGGCTTCGTCAAGGTAAATGCTTCTCTTCACTTTTCACTTTTTTCTTCATTGAACACTGACATTGTCACAAAAGGCACATGATGAACACGCTCATAGATATTCAAATAAGCTTAACTGAGCGTGAGTAGCAAACAGACACATACAAATGTCTACAACCTGAAATTGTGAGATAAGACTAAAAAACTAAACATTCAAAAAACAGAAATAAGGAAATAAATACATATTTAAAAAAAGGAGGTCACATGAAAAACAGAAAACACAGCTGGTCATCAGGAATTAGGGCATGTGAACATCTCTACAGATGTTGGGCTTTTTTTTCATTTTGCTTACTTACATCGTTCTTTCATAATATTAAAGAACGATGTAAGTAAGCAGACAATACTATATTATAGTATCGTCTGAGTTAGAAACGCAATACATAAGGGAGAGGTCTTAAGAAAACGACATGTGAATAAAATATCTCGCCAAGATAATCAAATTATTTTGTCCAAATTCCATTCCTTGTTCTCCCTTTGAAGACCAAATGTTTTCATATGCTACAATAGGAATATGATGGTCATTATAAGTTATCCAATACTGAATAACATCCCAAAAGGTCCTAGTTAAACTGAGAAGAACAGATGTTCTGTGGTTTCTATGTCTGGACTACAGAATGTACAGACATTCAAATCTAAATGAAACCTCTGATGTAAGTGGTCATTACATTGGGCAGACTTCATTCATCACTTTAATGGATTTCTTTTACCTTAGGTGGAACTGGAAAAGAGAGGTAGCTAGTTCTTATTTGTATTATAGCATTGTTGGTAAATTCTTGGAAAATGTGTTTCCTCTACGACTAATGACGGCTCTTGTGGAATAACCACAGACTAGGTTAGCAGGTCTTTAGTCAAAGGAAGCATTGCTCGTGAGATTGCCTTAATGACTGCACCGTACTGTCTGTTGGTACACACCAGATTGTATTTCCCAATGAAAGCATCATGTGTTTAAAAAATGATCTTATAAATGTATTATTGACCAGATGCCTTTTTCCATCCGTTCCTTGTAAAAGAAAGATTTTCTTTTAATTAAGACGTTTCTGTTATTCCATATTGGGACCGTGTGTGGAGTGAAGTCATGCTTGTATATGAGTTTCCAGTAATGGAGAAATTGTTGATGAAAAGCTGATAGGCCAAAATTCTTGAATATTTTGGACAGAAAATCACATTTCCTGATAAAGTTTTGTAACCATTTTAACCTGATGGCACCATTCAATGGATCAAAGTCAATAGTGTTAACACCCTCCTCTTCAGCAGGTTTCACTGTATCTCTTCTCCTTATATAATGATGCTTATTTTTCCATATAAAGTCATCTTGATCAATCTTCTTGTGTAATATGTCAGGTATATCCAGTGAATAGGCTGGATAAATAAGTTCAGATAAACTTGACATTTTAGGAAGTAGAACGCATCCAAAAATAAAGAGGTCTCTTTGAAGCCACCTGTTGAGAATAGTTCTATTGTTCTGTATCTTACTTCAATCATTATTGGGATATTAGACACATTAGTCAAAGGATGGTGATGAATAGCCAATATATTTTACTTACCTATCTTCTTCATATTCAAGTTCAAACCAGATGCTTTGGAAAACAAAGAGATCTCTTTTAGTGCTGCTAGAATCTGTGCTTTGCTCTTTAATAGTTTTAAAGTGGTGTCATCTGCAGGTTGACTTACCACCAATGAACTCTCCATGACATTTAGCGGTTGGATGTTCTGATTGTGTTTTATAAGGATTGCTAATAACTCAGTCACAACAATACATAGTAAAGGCGAGGTTGGCCAACCCTGATGAATACCTCTTTTTATGTCAATGCACTTTGATGTTCTGAATGGCAAGGAAACGGAACTTATGTAACAATTTAATAATGTTGATAAATTTTTCTCCAAAACTAAACCACTCCAATGTTTTTATGATACATGTTTGACCATGTCAAAAGCCTTGTAAAAGTCTAAAACAGAATGACTCAACCATCTAATGCCTATAACCCAACAAGTCTAACAGCAATCTTACATTGTTATGTATGGATTTGTCTTGAAGAAAACTGGACTAGGTGTCCATGATGATATCTGTCAAACCATCTCTTAATCTGCGATTACACAAATCATTTAGAATAAGTATTTTATATAGTGTGAAGATTGTCGACATATCTCTTATGTGTACTCTGTTTAGAAATCAAAAGATTTTGTAAAAATTGGATGTCAAACCATCTTGTCCTGGTGCCTTTCTTGTTGCCATTCTTTTAACCGCTTCATCTAATTCTGTCATTTAGATCTCAGACTCACAAACCTCTTTAAAGGCTACATCTATCTTAGGGATGCATGAATGTATACTTTCTCAGAAGGAAAGTGAATCATTACTGGACCATTTAGAGGAGTAGATGTAGTAGAGGAGTAGAATTTATAAGTCTCTCCATATATCATTCTACGATCTGTGAATTCAACATCATTGATCATTAATGACTTGACTGTCATTCTCTCTCTCCTTTATCTCTAATCCACTGGAATAAGACTATTTTCTCCTCTTCCTCTATCCACTTGGCACACGATCTTACTCAAGCACCTTGGGCTTCTTTAAGGTACAAATGATCTAAATAAGCGTGTAGACAAATGAAATGGCTTTAATCAGCTTCGGTCTTTACAGTGTTATTACAACCGCTACAAATGTCCTGGACCAACTGGGTCTCATATTGCTTAATTAAATCTGTAACCATTTTAATATATTCCTCATATTTTAATACCTCTGCTTTTTAAAAAAAAGTCTTCCGGATTTCTGTTGCAGCAAATATTTATTCAACTGATAGAGTTTTTAAAAAAAAAGTGAAATTGTGTTCCATTGGTTGGTACTATATTTAGAAGAACATCTATCCTGCCATTCATCAGGAGTTAAATTTAGATCCCCACCAGTCAAAATAAACCCAGTATGATATATTTCTTTGTAATCAGTGACCACACCCATCACTTCTGACAATTGTAATTTGTTTTGTCACACGCGGAAGGGGTTAGGAAAAAGTTACACAGATGCAGCTAACGAGGCAGGAAGTTGGTTGTCTGTTGTTAACTCGCCTTGGCTTCTTGAACATTACTTCTCTTTGTACAATCCTTTTTTAACACTAGCAAATTTTCACCATCAGGCCTATGTTGTTGTTCAGGTGAATCTCTGACGGTTACCAAAGTCAGACCCCTAAATGTATCAGCACTCTCATTCTTTTCATGCATGGAGATTATTCCATCTATCTATCAACTACCACAGGAACAGCAGAGTTTTGATGATTAGAAACCAGTTACAGGAATTTATGTATCAAGTTAGTTTGAACACACTGTGTGTGAGTAGCAATAGTAGATTTTGGTGATGAGGCCAGTTTTGTGACAGAGGATCAGTCGTGGTAATCACACATCTCCACCCCAGTAAAAAAAAATTAAAAAGAAAGTGTAAAATTTCAGCTTCAAACTCATGTTGATGGTAGTGTCTTGTAACAGAGTGAATGGTGTCTCTGCCTCAGTCACTCCGCCCGCCCCCATCCATCACTTGCTCCTGCACTATGTAACTTCAGTGAGAGGGTAGGATCACAGTGGTACATACATGTTTATTGATTGGTGTACAGTACATATTGTTGATGATGTGAAGCACCTTGTTGTTAAATGTCTAGCTTTGTAGGTAATTGGAGTAATGTTGTTGTTTTTATTTTACACTTGCCGAGGACACAAAATAACTTCAGAAAGGTTCATAAATGAAGCTAACATTGCTTGTACTAGGTTTAATTAGAGCTAGTTACAGTAATAGCTTCCCTGTGTGTGTGTGTGTGTCCTCAGCAGTGGCCCAGGTTTGATTTGGGCCTCTCTGCGTGTCTCTTTGTCTCTCTCTCCCCCCTTTCCTGTCTAAATAAAGGTGTAAAAAGCCAGCCACCCCCCTAAAACCAGTTTCATTTCTACTGTATATGTACACACATGTGCATAGATATGTGTTAACGGTGCATTTCATAGACGACTGATGACATTTTGGAAATCCTCCACTGTTCCTGTGCAGTCAGCATAATACTGTGCCACGAAGAAGTCTGATCTCACACCCAGGAACTCATACTTCCTCTCCTGATTAATGAAGCAACACTACACAAAAAGATAACATGTTGGAGTCAGCATGTAGCGTCGTTTGGAGACATTTTTTTTTCTTTTCCATAACAAACAGTAGAAACAGTGTTGTTTCAAATTGACGTTTAAGAATTAACTGGCATAAATCCGAGTCCACTATTGAGTCCAGTACAGAAATATTAAATCAGAGTACACATCTTTGTCACTTTAGCTATGGATATGAAACATTTGCATATAAAAATATTTCTACACAGACATACAAGCTACAATTGACCAGCAATTGCAGAAAATAAACATAAGAGCAATAAAAACAATCATAACTCTTACAATAGTTCATTTGACTTATTAAATCATTGTTTTAGCATGAAGTTTTGATCTGTGTTATTTTGATGAAAGCTGACTGATCACTGGATGCCAGCTGAAAGCTTTCAGTAGCATACAGCATGTTCAATTCATATGAAGGCACTTGGAATAACAGCAGTTAAGGCAGATGTTGGTTAGAAAGCATATTAAAGAATGACCTCTGCTTGAAGGATGTTACACATTTCCAACAAGAACTTTTCACATCCGTGATTTTCTCCATACGTGATGACTATCTCTGCTTAGCTCAGCACGGCCAAAAGGACTCTAAATGTTTGAACTATACATAAACTAAACTAATCTAGCATCAACATATTATAATTTGTTTCCCTTTTTGACCCAAATCTGAACCACAGTCTTTAAGTGCATGAGAGCAACGCTGCCACTTTCCAGAGCCCGTCCTACCCTACGGTGGTTCCTCATCTCATTAACTGCATCATATGTGACCAAAGACATCTTATATCTGCATCAGCATTTCAAGATACAGCTACTGCTTCTATCCCGACTGAGACATCCTCAAACCTATCTGAAGAGACGAACATCTACAAGAACACAACAAACATTACTGTTCAGCTTGAAGACAGTTTCCATTGTGCGCGACAGCAGGGACGCAGAGGTTAAGGTTGGGCACCTTCTTGTAGAGAAAGTGGAAGACGTGTGTACAGGGCCGGCTGTGGAGCTCGGCCTTAATTAGTTGAGGGTGAGTGTCCGGGGCCAGCTGCTGACTGGTGTCCTCAGTCACCAGAAACAGTGCGTAGTTCTCAGGGTTGGGGATCTTGAACCTGTAAGCGCAGAGTGAGCAGACCTCCTCTGTGGTTGTGTAAGGGTGGACCAACAGGGTTTTGGCCGTGCAGCCTGACTCTGATTCCTGCAGGGCAACACGGAGATAATTCTACGGAGAGAAACAAAAGGTCACGGGTTAACATTTGACGGGACAAACAGAAATCTGTATTACTGAGGAGTCACGCTGCAAGGCAGAAAAAACATAACCAGCTTTCGCCATAGTGAGAAACCACATGCAGTTGTTTAATGTTCCACTAGTGGGCACTGTCTACCAAAAATATAAAACCAGAGCCAGATCCATCCATGCTGGGACGTTAGTAGAAATTGTAGATAGATCCTTTTTCACTAACGAGAGTCAAAGCACTGTGCATGCACCTTTCCGATGCTGAAGTTTAGATGTATTTGGAATTGGTACAACTTAGACTCACTGCCTTGATGTTCAAGGTGGGCTCAGGTCAGGCGTGATACCTGGAAGTCGTCCACAGACGGCACTGAACGCTGCGTGGTGCGCCGGCGGTGCCACTGGTGCAGAGTGTTCCTGGCCTCGGAGCTCAGAACCCGGGCTGCCTGCTCCTCCTGGAAGTTCTTGATGAGGGCCATGGCTCCATATGCACTGGTCAGGTAATAGCCTCCTAGGGGACGGATGGAGGAAAATGAAACAGAACTGACGGGGCTCGTTATCTAGATATGAAACCAGCTGACATTACGTAGACTCGTGTAAGTTAGTCAGACCAGGAATTGGTATTTTTTTCCAAGGAAGCACTTATTGTAGAACTTCAATGAGCTTACATGCCAGACAGGTTGACGCTGATAGGAAAATATTTCATTCTGGGAGGGTCCCACCTCCTTCTTCCTCTGAACATTCAGAACCATTCAAATCAAACACCGACTGGAATTTCTTATCGGTGATGTAAGGACTTTCCTTCCTACGTCTACATTTCTCAAGTACTCTCACTGAACCTTCTTGGTGCAAATGACTTCATCTCTCACTCGAAAAACTCCCAAGCATTTATCCCATCAGCAGATTAAAGAAATGTCTCCTTAGTGTTTACAGCGGATATTATTCATTGCTGAACATCATTCTGCAGTAGGAACAGTCAGGTCTTTAATCCAGGCTAGACTGCACTGATTAGGAACAAAAAGGGGGTTAGGGTTACACTGGACATTAATCAGCATTAGGCTGAATAATGATGGATGTAACGTCTGTGATGTACCTGTGTAGTCACAGAATAGTTTGTGTGCAAGTCCTCAGTCAAATCTTTCAAGTAATGAAAGGGAATGCAAACTGCTCTTCACAGTTCATCAGACCGGAAGCATGAAAGCATGAAAATATCCCAAACTAAACTTTCTGGCTTGAACTTTCAAAACTTTGTTAGACAACACATCAATCTACCAACTCCTGAGGGAAATATCTGACCCTTCAGCAGCTAAATGACAACTTTGTTCACCAGCTAGTTGCCAATGCTGTCTCTCTGTTGTTTGGTGTTGGGCATGTAGTGTGCGTGTCATAAAACAAATACATTTAAAGACTTGCAGAGCTGAGAGGAATTGTAGAGTTTGGGAGATAATAATCTGTGGAATCGTCACAACAAGCAGGGCTTTTGGACATTACTCATAATGATTCGACCCATTGTTTGGATAAAAATATTGATCTTGATCACTACAACAACTTAACACTACAAATGAGACTGTGAAGATTAAAAAAAATCCTCAGAGGGCGAAGACTCTTATCCTGTAACTGACCCCACCAACCATTAAATTGGAGGCGTGCCAGACCTTCCATTGACCAGGTTACACAAGAGACTCACACCACACTGTGCTCTGCCTGACCTCATGGAAGACATATCTGACATTATATAAATGGAAGTGAAGGTAAATGTCCTCTCCTCTCAAGTGTTTATCCTCTCCACTCTAACATAAGCTACACAGGCAAAGGGTCCAGGCTGAATTTCCTCATGGAGATGACAAAGAAGCTATCTATCTACATGTCTCACTGCTTTAGAGGTTTTAGATGTTTTTTTGCTTTAGGTTGTGAAATTCTCTTCACTGTATACAGTCGTGGATCATGGATCATCAAAAATGGAGCAAACCGACAGGACCTACCCTCTCCCTGCAGCAGAGATGGGTCCAGCAGCTCCATCATGTACTGGATCTCTGTGTCCAGCTGAGGCATGTCACACTGAGCCACAACATAAGTCAGCATAGGCAGGAAGTCGTCGGCACCATACATCCTGCCTGGAAGGAAGCAGACGGAGCACAGAGGATGGTAGGTGTTCTGGTCACACAGATTAGACAGAGGGAGCAGACATGACTGTACACTGGAACTGGAGCCCTTTTCACACAGAGACTCCGCAGTACCACCGCAACGAAGGCTCAGCTTTACACTGCCGTCACCAAGCAGCTCCGACATAAAGCCGCTCCATAGTGTTATTTCAGACAGAGCTGGCATTGCTGAACCAAAAGAGGAGTGACGGTACACATCATAAAGTTTAGATCTGTGTGTCTTACATGTTTTCACACAGATGGTGAGGTGGAATATTGCGCAAGATTCTTGCCTTGAAAAGGCAGTGTGAAAGGGGCTCAAAGCTGCCTTACTTGTAAAATGAGTTTTAGCCTCAGGTTGTCTGTTAATATATGCAAGGTAGAAACAATTGTATCCAACACTTATTCATACAGTACCTGAGTTATCCTGCATGATGGTGTAGATGAGTTTGCACACGCGCAGCAGCACTGACACCTTTTTCTCGGGGGAGTACATCTTCCTCATGTTTAGGAACTTGTGGCAGATCTTCTCAATATCCACGGGGTCAGGGGGCACAGCTCCATCCACCCCGAGCTCCTGGGGCTTCTTGGCCTTAGCCAGGGCCAAGTTCTCCCTCAGCTGCTGCCAAGCTCCGCTGCTCACCTGCAGACAGCAACAGACTGAGTTAATAGTCAGGTTGATTTATCCACCAGACCAGGTAGGATCATTTAAGATGTATGTATCTTTATCTTTATCCTTATCTTATCATATCTAATCTGATCCTTATTTATTTAGATACTGTTGATATATATTGATGATATGTGTAAGGCTTCTGTTCATCTTTACAACATTAAGACTGAATTTGATTGGAAATTGTGACATAGTGAATAATCCTAGTGTGAAAGAGAACAGTAGGGACACAGTCTAACGTCAGACAACACGGTCCGGCCTGTCTCTTACCTGGAAGTCGTGCAAAGCCGTCTCCACCACACTCTTCAGAGGCTTCAGGACACACTTGTGCATGGCCTTCTCCAGCACCTGGTCTGTAGCAGATCCAAGTAACACAGACACACAAACACGCACCCAGGCCATGGGTTAATGAAAACATTTACCCATGAAGCACAGCAATAGATGAATAAATTATTCATTTTTCAAGCAAACAAATGAGTCAA
>CAEMYA010000525.1:927391-941024 GCA_903131615.1 Diplodus sargus | reverse complement strand
TATATGAGTCAGGCTCTAATCAACAGCAGGGGTGGGGAATCACAGGGTAACTCACCATACAGTACTATTCACAGTGCGTTGCCCATGATGAACGATAGCATCACTACACAGCAACTGTGCAATAATCAATACATTACAAGACAATCATCTATCAATACATAACCTTATCTGTCATACTGAAGAACATAAAATGCTCCTAAACACAAACGCAATTGTGGTGCTGACATGACTTTGACTGACCTCAAAGTGTGCCATTCCATGAAGTAAAAGTCAGGTGTTACCAGATAGATTACATATTTACTACTTTCAAGAGTTAAAGAGTGACAGATTTTTTGTCTGACCTTGATAGATCCAACTTGGGAGCTGATCAAACACAAAGGTCAACTCTATATATAATCATACCATCCGTTCAGTGCGGGGCAAAGTAGCGCTTGCTCCTCCACAATGGCTTCATGTGTACCTCACCTACATACATATGCTACAAATAATTCCCTGCCTACCACAACTATGTGCAGAACGGCACATTTACACAATTGTGTCTTATTGTCCACTGGCAGCACTGACACAACCATTCATGCACAGCCTTCAGCCAGTGTTGATACCACGCTTATGAAATGAGCAACACAGAACCAAGAGTGTTTTGCCACTTGCGTAAACAAGCGAGCGTGCAGATACAAGAATCCTGTGGAGACATTTTTGCTTTCATGGTTAGTCAGAGGAACGCCACATTGTGAATGTGTCCCACTTACACTACAGTACAAGCCTCCGCACTGTATCTGAGGGCCTAGTGTCCGAGCGTTGTGGGTCGTTTGAGGTAAGGGTCTGGCAGCCCTGTATTGCACTCTGCTAAAACAAATAGATCTGAAGTCACGAATAAGAGGCGCGTTTACAGAGGCTGGAGTGTGTGTCGCACACGCACGCATGCCCACGCACACATTTTTGGAAAGTGGACTTCCTGATTGCCTCCGGACTGGCTCATTTCCGTTGTATATTGAGCAATGTTTGTTATTGGGCTTTATCTCGACTACAACCTGTTCAAAGACTTCCCTCAAACGCAATAAACTGTAGGAGAGCCTATGATAAACAGTGGATACAAACACACACACACACACACACACAAACACAAACAACAAAGTACACACCGACAAGCATACACTGAAAAACTTGTACATGTACATGAAAGCAAAATGTTACATTTGTGCAGTGTTCTGGTTTACAACCCACATCATTCACATCCTCCATCTTGTTTGTTCCTAATCTAATCATCACGGTCATAAGTCAGGATGTGTGGTGACAGTCGTACACCCCTTCCTTCTGCAAACACCCAACAGTTGATCATTCCACATCTTGACCTCTCAGTTGGGTTTTAAATAGACTTCACTACAATGACCCTCAGAGTTTGAACTTCTAGCTCCTCTCTTGCTACAAACACAAACTGTCAAACTACAACTACTACTTCTTTCCCAGGATGTCAGCTTTCAGCCATTATGAAGTCACACTCTTCTGAAACTTTCTGTAAACACAGACCACAGACCTCGTCTTAACTCCACTTCTCCTTTCTTTAGTAACATTATGTGGGATTACAGCACGAGGTCAGTAAGACTGTGTGCTCCTGACGTAGACCTCAGTTCTATTTGGATTTCCCAGGATAAAAATAAACAACTGTAATTTTGACACGCCTTCTAAACTTCTAAAAATCTACATAAGTACTACTACTCTAATGATAGTGTCTCTAAAAAAAGAATTCCGTGTTTGATTCCATGGTGACTGTATAAAAAACATCTCTTCACATTTCCCCTGTCCAAAGGGAACAGTTGCAATGTTTTATATACGT
Organism: Diplodus sargus; assembly: GCA_903131615.1. Taxonomy (NCBI): domain Eukaryota; kingdom Metazoa; phylum Chordata; class Actinopteri; order Spariformes; family Sparidae; genus Diplodus; species Diplodus sargus. The sequence goes on along the minus strand of CAEMYA010000525.1, from coordinate 939,190 downwards.
GTCTGTGGTCTGCTAGTGCAACCAGAATGGCTCACTTCTCTGTCTCGCAACAAAGCTTCGCTGTTGTTGGTTGTTTACAATAAGCGAGGAAAGTGAGACGAGTGCAAAGACCGAGATACATATTCATGCAAGTACTAGAGTCCTGAATAATCTGAGTGGAATGAAGCATCCCTTTGATAGAGCTGCCCGAGGCTGCAAACTTTATTTTTACAATCATGACCTCAGTGAGTGTGAATCTCAGTACTAACACAATAACACTACGTATTGCTTTTCTACAAACCGCTTTTTCATGCAACTAAAGAGGCTGAAGTTCCTGAATGTTATTTGTGCCTCGATAAACTTGAAGAGACTGAATAACTGAGATATCAAAGCAAGCTGTTGGCTCCTGACAGTTTTCTCCTCTGTGCTACAGACTTGTTTTGGTGGGTACCAAATTGAGGTTAAAGGCATAGTTCCCCCACAAAATTACAAAGCACCAACGTCTCCTTACAGCTTGATCCCAGTGTCCAAAAGCCCCGAGATCCCTAACTGATTAGAAAAGACACTATTTACACCCTTGAGGCATGGTCGAACTTGTGCATCCACTTGTGGGTGCTTGCTAACACTTTCAGCTTAGTCAGCGACAGAAGATTTCGACCTACAAAAGGATATCAGCTTATTTTGTCTGTAGTTGTAAACACCTTAAAACAAGTCCCCATCTACTTCACTGTTTAATTTTGCCTGATTTTGATTTCGGGTGAATAGACAATCTTTGAATCTTTGTGTTTGGGCGCACTGTTTTGGCTGAATGAAAAGAAACACATGCCTTTCAAAGGAGCTTCAACTGCACTGGTAGCTAATGCCAGGACACAGAGGCCAGGAATACCTCACTGGGCCACAGCAAGCTGACATTTCTGTAATTCAACACCAGTAATGAGAAAGACTAATACGGAAAACCTTAACAAGTATGTCTGATTCCCGAGACAATGGCACGCCTGAGCTCTCACCGAACATTGTGAATGAATGAAGTCATTTTGAAATCCTTTTCTGAAGCAACACCAAAGAAGTTGTACTTCTCAAATTAAAAACTGGAAGGAAAACATGTAGAGCACTAAATGCTGTCAGAGATTACATATGTCTAAAACATCAGTTGAAGTGCCTTCAGCTTGAACGTTGGTTTTAAAGGATCTTTTTAGTGAACTCACCTATCTGGTCCTCGGGTATAAGTGACTCTATTGGGGGGTCCAGCTCAGAGCTCTGGCGCAGGTAAGCCTTCATCTGTGTCATAAACTGCCTGAGTGTCTGCAGAAAGTCAATCCCTGATGTGTGACAGCCTCGGTTCTCTTGAACAAAGCTGATGTAGTCCTGGACCAGGGAGCCAAAGTATGAGCTTTTGTCCCTGGAGACCTCTGTGATCCTTTTCACCACCCGTCTCTTTGGGGTCACGAGGGAGCTGAGCATGCCGCTCACCTTGCGGAAACGTCCCTTCAGGGCCCTGGGGAGGATAAAAGAGCCACCACTCAGGCTCACGCCGACCCTTTGCCGCCGTGACTTAAAGGACGGACGAAGACGCATTTCTAGGTCCGTCTCTAGGCCTACCCCGTAGTCTTCATCCTCGTCTTCTTCCCCATACTCATCATCGTCACTGCTGTCCTCCACTGGGTCTTGATGAGTAAGGTGTCGCGATGGACTAGGGGCCAGTCCCAGGGAGAATCCAGGAGACTGAGAATATTCCAGTGAGTCAGAAGAGGAAGTAGACATGCTCATGTCACTCAGTCGCTGGCGTCCCCTCTCCTTAGGACTGGATGGACTCCCAGCGTTATTCTCCAGTAGCACATCAGCAGGGACAGCAGGTGGCGGTTGGCAGGGTGAAAGCTTGGCACGGGACAGAGCCTTGGCAATGGTCTCATCATCCAGGGCTATGTGGCAGCGATGAGCTTCCAGATCAGGCTTCTTGGGCCTCGGAGGTGGTGGGTTTGAAGACACAGGGATTGGTGAGCTGGCAGTTTTGGAGGGGCTGCTTTGCTTGGCACCCATTGATGGTCTAGCGGGTGCTGGGCGCTTGATGGAGGTATGTCGTGGCTTTGCAGACGCAGCAACTGCCTCCGGCATGCTCTTGGGTCTGGTGGTAGCTGGTGGAGGTCCAGGCGGAGGCGGGGCAGGGCGCCGGCGTGGCATTGAGCGCGGGGGAGGGGGGCGAGGGGGAGGGGACCGCGATTTGCCGTTCACTTTGATCTTGTCCACGTGCTTCTCGCTACCTTGACTGCTGCTTAACGGCTCTACGGATGCTATCTCGGCATTTTCTGGGTTAATATCAGACTTGACAGCACGCAAAGGTGGATTGTCCTCACAGCGGTGGTGGTAGTGATGAGTCTGGAGAAACAGGGGGTTAAGGAAGCACAGAGGACCGCTGGAGTGTCTCCTTTCTAGGTGAAAGGAAGGTGGAGGAGCGTGGGAGCGTAGGGTTGGCGGTGCACTGTCACAGTGTACCCCGGCGTGTCTCTGCTGCGACCCCTCGTCCTCGCTGTTCCTGTTAGTTCGCTGGGGGCTGAGGGTGCGACTCAGAGGGCGACGGGGACGGGGGGAGGAGCGCCGCTGACTGCAGAGGGCAGAGTCCCAGAAGCCTGTAACACAGAGACACAGTCAGAGGCAAATATTAACTAACTCAAACACACACTTTTCCTTCAATCCAAGGTTTCCTGAAAGGGGAATATCCTCAGATACCAGCTAAGATCAGGAGTCTTCAAAACTAAAGAAAAGATTAAAACAAACAAAGACAAGATTCTCCAAGATTTCTCACCAGCAGTTCAGAAGTTCCCTCAGTTTTCTCTTTGAATGTATTTCTTCTTGCTGGTGGCAGAAGTGTGGTGAGCTCAGCCCGCAACTTTTTGCTCTGAATCACCGGTTGCCGACACACAACCAGAGACAGGGAGAGGGAGTCACCCATGCTAATCACAGAGTGGGAGGGCACTAAACACACCACACGGCACACACTTCCAGTTCCTCCACTCCCTCTTACTGCTCTGTTTTCCTCTCTCACACTTCTACATTGTGCAGTATTTCCGTGTAGACATTATCTTTTAAATGAATCGACTGCCGTCTTCAAACCTTACTCATATGACTTTCCTATGTCCTTTTTTTCTTTATATTTACAGTGCAAATGTAGGGCTCCCATTTTGAAGTTCTTTTCCACTGAATCATCCCATTGTTTCCAGCTATTTGGCGAGTGAGTTCTCATGCTAACACACTCAGCTTTAATAACCACTTGAAAACAAAGATTCTACTGTATCCAAGCAGAATTATGCCGTTATAAAACAATGATTTTACCAAACTGTAAAGAACGGGCAACAAAGCATACCACTTTAAAATATCTATGCAGTGACTGCAGCATAAGCCCAGTGATGACTGCTCCTGCAGGCTACAAATATAAACTTGTGCATTCCTCAGGCAGTAAGGGAGCAGGGTCCAGCTGATGGAGCAGTTTCATATGTCTGATAATACCCCAGTGTCTGGAGACTGAAATCTGCCTGTGGTACTCTCACTGCTCCATGTGAGCAATGACCACCTGACACTGTGCAGTCTGTCTGCACAGCAAGACTGCAGCAGGCTGCTGACTCCAAGTGCCACATAAAGTGGCTATAAAGATTAGTACCGTGCTTTATGTTAATATCAATCAGCGACAATTGATTTGAAAAGAATATGCAATAAATTCTCAGATAAAAGCTAGACCATTCAAACAACATGTTTGTGACTAGTATGAACCAATAAAGGCTGCACACTTCTAGTCCAAACAGCAAATTAAAATAGGAGCATATTAGAAGGCACACACATACAACAGGGGGAATTAGAAATAAAGGCATATTTCACTGTAAGACCTGTTCTGTATTCATTAAACTTCATAGTACTAACAGTTGCACCTAGTGATGAAATTTCCCTCCCTAGATTCTTGTAGAGATAAAAGTTATTAAAATGCATCACAGACCTTCATAAAGATCCAAAGCTGAAAAACTGCTATAATTTATACTCAGCTTCTGATTGGTTAGCTATGTTAGTTGATTTTTCTCTATGACTGACTCAAACTTTTAAAACGCACACTAGTTCTGGAAATGTTACTTTTCTGCATTTTATAAGCTGTAGTTTTGCACTGCATACGGCCCCTGGTGATTAGGTCACTATCATAAAAAGTGTCTGATATCATTAATGTCCACTGACAACATTCTGATAGAGACAGTCACAATTAGAACTCTTAAAAGGCTCACAGTGACAATGCAATCGCTGACACATTTCAAAGACATATTTACCAAGTTCACCATCTTAGTTTAACATGTAAGCATACTAAGAATCACAAATTGGCAGCAAAGAGAATTAGAGCAAATCAATCACAAAGTCACCACAATATTCAGAGGTCTCTGAAGTTATTTACAGCACGTGCTTGTGTTACACATGTGCGTGCCCAGATTCCATGACAGAGAATGTGGCAGTATGCTTTTCATATTTAAATAGAGGCCAGCGGAGAAGGGGAGTTTCCCTCAATGACTGTACGAGTCAGCTAAGAAAAACTCTGGCTGCAAATACCAAAGTATAATTTATGTTAATAAGTGTATCTGACACATTATACTGTACATGTTATGCTAGCATTCAGCCCTGTGTGTTTTCAAACATATCTCAATGTCATGTGATGTGTGTGTGTTAAGATAGCACACAGCTTACTGTAGCTTTCCACTTGCCACTCCCTTCTCCCCCACACTGAGCACTGAGCTATGCTGTAGGCTTCTACTGTAGGAAGCTGACTCACTGCAGTTTCACAGGAGCCGAGCATGGAATAACTCGACAGAAATTAAGTGACTGAGTCTGATGTGAACACAGACCAGAGTGGTCAGCCTGTGCTGGAATAGGGAAAAATAAACACAACCTACTCACAACACTGGCAGTTTTATCTCCACCTGCTTGCTTAGTTGACTGACAGTTTTACTGTTGTAGCAGGCATAGCGCTCACAGGCACCAACAGAATTAGAGAGACTGTGGTATTTTAAAAGGCTTGGTGCTCCAAAAATGGAATATGCATTCATAACTATAAGTGTACTTTCATGTTTTGTGACTTCAGTATAAATAGTCTATTGCACCACATTTGTGAGCAGAGATCGTTTTCCCTTGCTGGTATGGAGGTCACTCTGACAGAAACATCACTCGCTGTACGGTATGTGGTGGGAAATGAAACACAGAAAACCAGTTCAAATAACATGAACCTCGTGAAAATTGTTGTTACCTTTAAGTAAAGAAAAGGTGTGGGCTCGTGATTCTGTCCAATCCAGTCTGTCTAATTTCAGTTTTTCTAAATGCACCATCAGGTTTCTAGAACAGTCCTCATTTGCACTTTTATTAGCAGGAATTTATAATGTTTACAAAATATTATGTGTAATTTCTTTATTTCTTGTGTATTTCTTTATTCTTTATTGTCCCCCACACTTAGCACTGGGCTCAGTATGGGGGGGGGGAATAATAAATATAACCATTTTTCTGCACTGAAGTTTCTGCTATAGAGCTGCAGCTGGAAGGTCATTCCCCTAGCTTAGCATTAAGACTGGATGTCAGAAGCACCTAGCCTGACTCTCTGTAGTTCATAAAACCTCCTGACTGACAGGTCAGCTTAAAAAACAAAACAAATCATAACTTGCTATCTTAATGAAAAACATTTTATTAACCCACCCAGCACTTTAATTCAGTGTGTCCTATAATGTGGGTAACAGAACTGGCCACCCCACAGTACTGGTACGACTCCAGGAGGTCAATGCGCCCAGCTGTTGTTTCCAAGAAACAGTTACAGCACTCAGCTCCCCCTTACACCTCAAACTGTGATTTTAACTAAATAAAAGGCATACAAATTGCTAATTAGCAAGCTTTAGAGGGGTTAGGAGCATTCAAACACTGGCAGGAACCAGGCTCACTCTACTCTTTCCCCCTGCTTCCAGTCTGTCTGTAAGATAGGTGGATCACCTGCTTTGCACGTAAAGTCTAGTCATAAGCAGCAACAAGTTTCTCATTGAGTGATCATCTCATCTAAACTCCAAAAAAAAGATTGAACCAATGGTTTTTTTTTTTACAGGTGGGAAAAGTAAATTGATGAAAACAAAATTCTGAAGCAAACGTTCTTAGCATGAAGTGTTAACTATAGCTTATTTAGCTTAAATGTGGCGGTCTGTTCATACAGAATTTCAATCCAGTCAAGTAATAGATAAGACTACCTGCTCCAAGCTGAGCCACCTCCTCCAGTTCTTTCCGAGTCGTTGCGGATGCAATGGCCTCTGGGAGTTTTAGTGTGAAAGGCAAGACGTCCCTAAGTGAAAGATGAACAGGCAACACATGTGACTGGAAACAGATCCAATAACATAACAATATACTCTAAGTGAGTAAACAAACTTCAAATGCTGATATATCTATGTACCTATGTATGGAAAATAAGTGATTCAGCCTCATCAGTACTGTTGATGTCAATACTCAGTGTTTTTTGGTCAGGGTCATAATGCACACTGTCCTCATTTGACAGTGATATCCCCAAACAAAAGTGATGATGCCATATGTTTGGTTGGCACAACAGAGCCTGGACACCGACATACAGAGAAGTGAAAATACCTTCACCCATCATTAATACAAACATGCTGACACATCCTTTATTTCCATTACAAATGACATATAAACATGAATATGGATGCACAATACATTCATGGTGGGAAAGGGAATAAAAGTTAACATTCCAAAAATATAATTAATTTGCTAAAGTAAGGATGCCTACAGAAATCTGGTGCTGAACTGCTTTCAGCACAATTTCAATCCATTTCCTGCGTCTGTCTGAGTCTCCTGAGCTGACATGAGCTAAAACAAGAAGTGAGAGCCTTGCGCACAGAGCCAGCTGCTTACTCAACAAACATTTTTTTCATCCATGGAGTTTCCACCTTAAAATGACCCTCTCCTCAATGTGCAAAACATGGAGACACCGGGGATGTGAATGATGGATAGACAGAAGAACAAATGCTGGTTGTTTACCTGCTAATACAGTAGAAAGCAACCAGGCGAAACAGATCTGCAAAGCTGATCCCGGATCCCTCGAGGGAAAAGGCTGCAAACAAAGAAAATGTGTGCAGATTTAATTATAATTCATAGACTGGAACTCTTTGATTTTCATTATTACTCTCACATATACTATACACTAACCTATTTGATTTTTCTGCTAACCAGGACCAAATCAATTGGTCACTAACCTTTCTCACCCCTATTGTCCTTATGTTGTTAATATTTGTGTTTGATGATGTTTTGATTGATGTATATGTAGTTGTATCTTCTGTGGGCTCGCATAATGATGCAATACATTTTTTTATCATCAATATTTGTGTTTTTAAGATGTTCTGATTGATGTGTCTGTGTATTTGACTGGACGTTCTGCACATGATAAGTTATACATGAACATACATACATCTTCTATTGTAGGTGTGCATATCAACTGGCCACTCACCTTAGTTGGGGCATGGACATCATATTACTAATTTGTTTACTTGTATTTGTTTTTTGTTGAAGCTGTTATGATGATGTGTGCCAGCAGGTTCCTAGCTTCTGTTTAATGGGCTTCACACTGTCAAATGTTGTTTTGTTTAATTAATAGCAAGATATTACAGCAACGGAAATCACATACACTAGAAATCACTTCACTTTACACACGGTTCATGAGGCCAGTATTGCAGTGGCATAGCTGTACAAGGTTGCCACCACTGGAGGTTGGCAGTAATGCAGAGAGAAAGGGCTCAGACTGGGTATGGGACCCTATCATGACCACCATTTAAAAAAGGCCGCTATTGGTGTGTTGACATGGGATCATTACTGGGTGATGCTTAAAAGATAACTGTACTAAACTTTTTAGTACCTGGGTCATCATCTCTTCCTCTATGGTAAGGAAGTGCTAAGACTGGGATTCAAACTTCAGTCTCCTAGTCCCAAAGCACTGTTATCACCCATCTTTTTCAGAGGATCGATGCAAGTCAGTGGGCTGACATTTCTGGCTATTTGTGAAGTGTCTATACGGACACTGAATGGATTGCAATGCAATCTTGTACAACATTCAAGCTTCTCAGAGGATAAATTCAATTATCCTCCACAATTCATATTTCAGCATTTAGATCGATTGGCACAATATTTGATAGAGATATTTTTGGTACTAAGCTGATGTATCCTCTTAAGAAATGAGATTTTATTATTGGATGAGATGCCATGACCTTTCATGAAGTCTCAAGGGCTAAAATCCCTGCACACTTGTTGTTTCCTCACACTTTTCTGCTCTTAACTGTTTTGTACCAATTACTGTTGTCCAAAATATCAATATATTGATACATATCGATTCTGAATATCATTTCAGATTATTTTTTTAAGATCAAACGGTTCATGCACAAAGTTGGCTTCATACAGTAATCTGTGCAGCATGAGGGCCAGACTGGAGAGCAGCTGACCTAAATCTAAAGGCCAAACCAGGCCAAAGGCACTCCCCTCCTTCCCATGTGTGCTGTCATTTCAGCCGGGAGAAATCCACAGCTGGTATGTCCTCACACTTGGGCAATGTCACAGCTCCTAACTACTTCCAAATACTGAAGTACAGCACCTCAACATAGGACTTGTTATAGTAAGATTATAGCAGAGTTACAAATCAAATGCTAGTCATCGGTTATAGCAATCACAGTGGTTAACCATTTAACAAGCCCAGTACACTTTTAATGACTTTTATTACCTAAAGTCACTCATAAGCACCTAGCTACAGCATGTTCACATTTCAATGTCACTCCGGAGGCAGTGTAAATAAAGATGAGATCATGTGGCCTAATACGCAAATCACGTTTGGCTAGACGTTTGCTCAAGACCAAAGCTCTATCAGCAAACCTTTCCCACGAGAAGACAGAGAGCAGATAAGGTGTTACTGCTACCACATTACGTTCAGACCAATGCTTTATTGCTTTATAATGGCAATTAATTGGCACTGTTACTTTGAAAGAAAAGCTCAGTTGAGCACAACATACTTACACAAACTCGACCCTTGATTGGACCATACTGATGGGCCTTGCTTGCACACTCCGATTTCTCATTTGTGCATTGGTTTATTTTTTTTTGAACTGTTATCTGTGACTGTTGATTCGTTATTGGAGAGTAAATGATTATATACTGATACAGATAACCCCACCCATCCCAGCAGTGCAGATAGAACCGTTAAAAACAAACATGTGACTTACTGTACTGGCTCTCTCTGACAGCAAAGTGGCTGATGGGAGTTCCTGACTGATCCTCCCTGAGACGCACAGACAGAACCTTCCTCTGTAGAGCGGCTGACTTCCTGACCAGGAACACCTGCACAAGTCATGAAACAGACTGTATTTATATCATTTTCCTTTGACATCATGCTCAAGGTGTGTAGGTCAGTTTCTGGGGTAATGTCAGGTTGCAAGCCGAGTAAATGTGGGGATATCAGGCCAGGTCTCGAAGCCATACACATATTTGATAGCCAATTAGCTACAGTTAGACAACAGCTGACGGTACAATTTCACCACTTACTAGCTAACACTACCATTGACAGTGTTACACAATACAACAGGAAAGGTGTAAGTTCCTTCTTAAATATTAACGCACATCTTACACATATTTTAAGCCTGGAAGTAAAACTCACTGGATTTAAACAAGCTTGATGTGTAGCTAGTACATTTACTCTCTGCAACAAAATCTTGGATAATATTAAATAAAATAATAAATAAAATTAAAATAATATTTGTGTGCAGGATGGTGAGCCCTCACCCCTGGTGGCTGTTTGAGCAGAACGTGGCTGGCCTCCTCTTCACTGACTGCCAGCAGCAGCCACACCGGGTGGGTCTGAGTCAGCCTGTCCAACACACTCATCCTCCTCCATAAGGAATCGTACCCAGAATCCCTTTCACCCCCCACCCCGCCACAGACGGGGGACTGCAGGTAAACACCGCTCACTTCACTCTCCAGCCTGCAGAGACAGAGAGTGAAACACGTTTGCCATCTACAGGTGACAATGAGTACTACTTTACAGATGCGTTTACAAAACATTGTTTAAGGAAATCCGATTTAACAGAATGCAGAACAAGCAGATGAGAGAACATGACTGGCCTCATCAAGATGACATAATATTTCAATATTATCAGGAATAAAAATCAAGACCACTCAGGCTGAAGAAAGTTTTGATGAAGAGTGTGAGAAATGAGGAAGGAAAAGCAAAAAAAGCTGTAAAACAGCCCTACCCTCGTAGGTCAAGGGGCTCCGTGTCCACTGTTACAGAGGTCTGGACCATCTCTTTCTTCAGCTCCCCGATCTCCAATGCGAATGTGTCAATCAGCTGAAAAAAAAGAGAGTGAGAGGCGTTGACTGGCGAGGGAGTATAAGAAGAAGAAGAAGTGGAGGTGGAGGGGGGACAGCAGTAAATGAAACAGACAGCATTGCTCAAACGTAAATCTGAAGCAAGAAAATGAAACTGAAGGACGGAGGGACTGTACTGGTCACATCTAGAACAAAGGGCAGGGAGGCAGTTAGTCATTTTTCCTGTGCGTGGACCTCATTTCCGACAGGCAGGAAGCACGGAGACAAAGCTTTGTCAAAAAAATGACCCACATTAACTTCTGAAGTGAACCCAAACAAACAACTCTTTTTCCAATGTGTCCCAACTGCAGAATGCAGTTAGGATAATAGAAAACACATCTGCCTATAACATCTGGAAACATCTCGGTGGACTCTTTTCAGGCCGACAGTGATAAATAAGGGTGTTGAACTGTCATTTAAATCTACATTAAACACAATAAGTCAACAGAGGGAATTGTTGATGATGACCGGTGATGCTGTATTTAGCTTTAGCCCACAACTGTTTGCAGAGTTTAACTGTGATGACACAGGTATGGAATGTGTTTAACAATTTCTGATACCAACCTCACAAAGCAAACTGTAGAGTACGCAAAATCAAGACAACAACTCAGGGCGTTTTTAAAAATACTTGTACTTTTTACTTCTCTACATTTTGGCAAAGTAACAGTTAAAAGAGTGTTTAATTAACTATTCCTGTTCCTGTTTGCAGTGTACTCATGAATGTACAGTCAACTGTCACTGGATCACTTAGATACTGAAGAAAATGTAATCATTATCAGGCAAGGTCTGTAGATAATAACATCAATTGGAAGTGAAAGTTTCACTGAATCTAGAGATATGAGCATCATGTCTGTGTGTCCAGATCTGACTGAGATATGAAAGAAGAAGTGTGTAATCTTTTTACGCAAATTGTCACAATCTGAGAAAGTCCCTGACCTTAAAAATGATCTGTCGACCATATTGATAAGCAGCTAAATCAGCAACCAGCCTACAATAACTAGCTTCCCCTTGCTTTTAGACGTGCACCTGTCCCTTTGACTTAATGCACTACTCTCCCTTCAGCACTCCTGCACCTCACTCAGTTTAAAAAAAAACCTCTGCTCCAGAGCTTCTGCTTTCACCCCCGCCCCCCTTTTCCACATTCTGTAATTCCACATTTTAAACTCTCAGGGAGTCCTCAAACATATCTGAGCAGAGATGTTGAAATCTGAACGCTTGGCACTGAAGATCTGAGTCAAACAGCCCGGACAAGATGGCTTCTTCAGGCCTATTTATGCATTATTTTATGGCGTCTGGAAAAGTATGTCCATATCAACTATACATTATATACTGTATAGTTTCTGTGATGTAGTTAACTTCACCCATGTCATGCAAATACAAGGAATTAAATACAAATCCTAGATTTAATGTTTAAGT
>CAEMYA010000525.1:898057-917098 GCA_903131615.1 Diplodus sargus | reverse complement strand
GCTCCTGGATCTCAGCGGCTGCTCAGTTGTTCATCTTAATGTCCGCGGATGAAGTAATGGACTGACTGCTGTGATCAGCTGTTTCCTGGTTTTAAAACTCCTCGGTTGTGGGTCGCACAACAGTACAGGCCATTGACACCTCCGCCCACCTCACCCAGGGGCCGGCACATTTCCGCCTCGGTTTTAGATAGCAGTCAAGGCGGAAATAAGTGTACCCTTCGAGGCGGAAAATCGGCAACCACAACAGACCCCCAATTTGCCGGCCTCTGTCTAAAACCGCGGACCGAGCCGCTAAAAGGACGGGCAAATTGGCGGCTTGGTGCTGTGTCTAAAAGCGGCTAGAGAAAGAGCCCGGCCCCCGAAACTCAAAGTAAAAACCTGAAAACGCATTCTTTCAGGCAGGACTGGTTGAAACAGTTTCCCTGGTTACGGTACGATAAAGGACGTAATATAATGCACTGTGTATACTGTCATGACACACATGTAATCTGTATGTACTGTCTAGAGTTGAATTCAGCTCTGTATGCTACTGCTGTAATATGTTTTGTCAAATGTCATAGTAAAAGTAATTGTTAGGTAAAAATGTAAAATGAAAAAGATAACAAAAGATTATGATGAAGATTTTATCCTGTGGGTAATGGGGGCGGGACTAGATAAGCTTTGGCTTCTCCTGCTTTTCCCTTTCGGCCATGTGCATTGTATTATTTGAACAATGATGAAATGTGATGATGATGAATTGACATGCCCGAAATAAACAACATAAATAAAAAAACATAAATAAATAAATGAGTGCGGTCAGAGTATGGCCGGTAATAGTGCATTTGTAAGCGGGTCAACAACGTTTCGTATCGAAACTTTAAAAAAAACAGAGCATGTCCAAAAAACACTACATGCCGGGACCGGTGTGTGGAGAAAGTGGCCCCTCTCCCAGCTGCATTTCAGCGGCAGGCAGCAGCAATCAGGTCCTCTGAGGAATCAGAAATTATAATAAAATGTAATGTTGCATACAACATTGCCAAAGAGGAGCTGCCTAATAGTGAAACACCTTATTTTTCTTATGTCAATGTCCTTCAAATAAAGACAAGGATTTCTCAATATCTTAGTCTTGTTTGGAAACCATTCACGTTATATTAAAGTTGTGGAGCCAGAAAGGTCTCCTTATGGCTTAAAATTCGAGTGCACCTAAATTTTGTGCCAGTGCACCTAAAAAAAAAAAAAGTTAGGCGCACCAGTGCAACCAATGCAAAAAGTAAGTCTGGAGCCCTGCACATGCATAAACATCTGAACCTGAGATGAACCAGAACGCATGCTGGGTATTGTAACAAACATGACCTCCCAACAGTGCAGCTTTTATCTGCACTTGGCAAAACCGACCATGGGAATGTCCTGAACACCCTCACCCCCAACAAAACACTCAAATCACATCAACCTCGCAACCAACAAAACAGGGTTTTCCTCTGTCTGTGTGTGTGTTTGTGTGTCTGAGAGCCTGAGTGCACACCCCTCCCTCATAGAACCACAGACAAGCCCCCTGCTGCTGTGACACAGATACACATTGTTCAGCAGGTAAACACACACACACACACACACACACACACACATATTAACACCTCAGATGGTTAAAAAAGAGCATATAAGAAATTCACAACCAGTTAAATGTCAAAGACACCTACGTCAGTTATTTATCTTATTCATAAAGATAAAGAGGCAGAATGAGAACACACCACCCACACACACAGATACACACACATATTCAGAGTTCACTGTGTTTTGTATTACAGTACTAATACAAAGGAGACACAGCAGGACTTCATTAACCTCTGTAGTATGTATGTTTTAAAGCCTGCACTGATGGTGGTTTGTCAAACAATTCCAACAATATTTGTCACATAAATCTACTGTAAGCCTCCTTCACACTTTATTAAATTGAGAAACACAGACTTCTGCTTTGAACTGACGGGTGTTGCTGCTTCTCCCCTGCAGTCTCTCTGTCCACCCTTGTAAAACAAAGCAAAACCAACAACCACATTTGTTTAAACAGCCAAGACAACATGAAGCACTGCTTCTTGTGTCAGTTGTGAGATCCTGCAAAGACGAGTGTTCGGCTGACGGGGTTCACGCTGCTGTCAGAGCAGCAGAACGCGAGTAGGGGGCTGCAGGCAGCTGCACAAACCACCGCAGACAACAACTCCCACACGTGGGTCATGTTATCGCCCCGAGCAGTGCAACATGAGGATGTGTGTGTGTCCACGAGACAGATGGAGGGATTGAGAGAGCGTATTTGATTGTTATACAATGACTTTGACTGTTTATTTTGAAAGAGACTTCTTTAAAAAGTTTTGACATGAGCCATTAAGGAGTGTCAACAGCTCCACATCTCACCTCTTTAGTATTTAGGTATTTATAAGTGCTGCAGTAAAACCACTTGAGAATCATGGGCTTTTTGGGGGCCTATTGTACAAGAACATGGTTGAGTTTGCTAATAACAATTAATGCTAATAATTGTTTATAATAAATCTATGTAGAAATGAATGGCACAGCTTGCAGTCGGATGGATTTTTTTGTATGGTTCTCTTTCTCATTGTGATGTTCTCCCTGTGCATTTTTGTTAGCATCTATGTGTGATCCTGGCTGGAGTCCCTCTGATTGTGTCAAACTCCGACAGATCATTTATGGAGCTAAACGACACCATAATGTGGCACTGACGTTTTTTAATGAAATGCCTTTCGCTCATTTGGTCACTGCCAGTGCGGTGGATAGTCTTTACTGACAGAATATTAACAAGCTTTATAACGGAAAAACATGTCCACGACTGTGTCTGACTCAGACATATTCTTAAAGCCTGACTGCATTCACAGCAGTTGTAGAAACTCGGGAAAACTCGAGATCATCTGCAAGTTTAAGGGCTGACAGCATATTCTCTGGTGTAACGTGCACGAACTCAGCAGCAGCAACACACAACACTCTCTCCAGCTGTAAACTCTACCCAATGTCAACCACAGGCAAATAAGCCACATTGATAGGATTGCTGTAAAAGATCTGTAGCTACTCTGCACTGTGTATTTAATGTTTCTACCAAGTTACCGATCAATAGAAAATGTAATCAAAAATAGAGAACGCAACCTTTTTAATGTGTTGTAGTCTTCATAACTCCAGTTTCGGGCTAAGGCTGCACTGACTTGATGGTCGGTTGGAAGCTCTGTTTTATGTTAATGAGGGTCCTCACAAGTACAGACATTCAAGTGTGTGCGTGTGTGTGTGTGATTGTGCAGCCGCAAGACTAGAATTTGGGTCAGTGGTTCCCTGTAAGTTCAGCTGAACTGACTGGCCCATGTTGGTTAGAGAGGAAAGAATTTGGTTTATTACAACATACAGGAATCTGATCACTCGCATGCTTTCATTAGAGGACAGAAGGTTAGGATTACTTAAAATTTTCCATTAAATGTTTATGGACCTTCTGTCAGTCAAACCAACAACATGCAAACACTAAAAGTCATCACTGGATAAATCAAACTGAAGAGAGTTAAGAGTGTCTCTGGCCTGAATCATAGCGAGGCACTGTGTCAGGCACCAGCACTGCCCAGCCCAAACTTTCCACACTGAAGGTCAGCCGAGAAAAGCCTGGGCTGTTTTCACTGGGCTACTCCCCTTTAAATTATTACCAGGAACACTGGAAGAGTGGAAGAGAGGGAGGAAAGTAGGTGCCGATAGGATGGGAACTTCCAAATGAACAGAAAGTATAATTACCATGTAGAGTCATGGAGGAGATGTGGAAGACAGGCAGAGGATAAACATACAGTTGGACGCAGCCCAAGCCTGGCTGCAACCAAGGATAGACTACTGGCCAGGCAAACTGAGCTACTGTCACCCTGAGGAGGCCCAAATCCCAGGTTTCTGCGACAAGTAGATTGGAATTATTGTGCATAATTAAGTGCCTTAAAGAAGAAGTTTTGGGAAATATGTTTATTTTTCTTTCTTGCCTTGAGTAAGAAGACAGGAAGAATGTATGATCTATCTATCTATAGGCTCAACCCATCGCCTGGTGATTTGTTGGTCAATATTTTGGCATTTTATTTTGCTTAATTAATGGTTTCACTCAACAAATGATGGGCTTGTAAGCCCCGAGACACAGGAACAGGTAAGATCTGTGGTTTTCTTACAGTGATTAGAAAAGAGTTGAGGAGGAGCAGAGCTGACCAGTGAAAAACAGAAATGCAGGCAGACTGGGGAGCAAGGCTATGTGTGCAAGTTACCGGAGCAACTTGACAAGCAGTGTAGCTCGGCCACTCGCACTAAATTGAACCTATACGCCAGGTAAAACAAAAAAAATAGATTTTGGGGGGGGGGGCACAAATCTGCTTCATCCCTGCATGCTGAGGAGCACCGGGATGAAGCTCTTGTCTGGTGAGAGCCAATCATCTCTCAGTGTAAGCGTAGCACACTCATCAGGATGGTGTTGGATAGGCCCTGAATGAGAATTATTATTATTAAAAATGTTTCTTCAAGGCTCTTCTAAGTGGCAACTACATTTTCATGGTTAAGTTTTAATATCTGGATTATTTCTGTTGGTATATCACTTATAAAATGCATATTAAATCACATACAAACTAACTGACACATAGAGTTCTACTTTGGTTGGATTGTGGAGCTCCTGGCAAAGTATGATAAACCAGTCATGCAGTTTGTGCACTGAGAGTGGGGGGGAGTGGGTGTTCAAATGGGGCCCAAAGCCCATTTTCGCCCCAGGGTCCCTAGCCGTTTAATCCGACCCTGACTGCAACCGCCTAACTATTAAAATGTGGCAGGAAAGGAAGAAACCACATTGTCCGGTTAAACTCTTATTGTTATTTAGGTTCTGGGCAGACACGTAGCTCACCAACACCACCTGAAAACATGACTAAAGCTCATATTCAGTGTGTCTAACTTCAGGGCCTGCTGCAGGATTACAGCAGACATCAGTGTGGCTCCTTTGAAAGCGCTCAGTGTTAACATCCCCCACAGGGACAGTTTATTCTCACAACGGTAACTTGAGTGGATGCTTCCTTATCCTGCCAGGGTGACATCACTTTTCATGAACTTGTGGAGTTCTCTGTGCTGCTGTGAACTTGCAAAGAGAAGAAGAATCTGACTGGAGTTTACTTTGGAGGTTAAAAAAATCACATACAGGCAAAAGCAGAGACATCTAAAACATCTCTCTGAAACGATCAAAATAAAAGCAACTACAAGAAAGCAGATGGCCACTGTGGATAAAAATAATCAGCCTCATAACCCTAATAGACCGCTTCAAGCTGCAAGTTATTTTTCATTTAAAAATACCTTTCTGCTGATTTAATTCCCCACAGCAGTTAATGGGGCTCTTTGTGCCAAAACTCCTTAAAGCTAATCTCTCTAACAGATTCCGCAGAAGTTTAAAAGAGGAAACTGACCCCTTCATTACATCGATAAACATCAACTTGGTGCACATTTCGACAAAAAAGAGGGCTACAGAAAGAATAAAGCTGCAGCAGGGCATAAGATGTGTTACCTATAATCAGGTTCAGACAGGTCCTACATGCTTCAGAGGGAAAAAAGTTCACCTCGCTAAGAAGTTATGTCTAGCTGTGTGTGTGTGTGTGTGTGTGTGTGTGTGTGTGTGTGTGTGTGTGTGTGAGTGTGTGTGCGTGGAGGGGTGCTGGAACACGTTGCCACTACATACCTTCAATATATGAATATTATATGAGGTGAACAGCCTAAGCCTACTTGGTGAAGGTGTATGCATTTTGTCTTCATGTTGAAGTGTATTTTAACTTTTGAAAAATATTTGAGCTCAAGTCTTTTTTTGTTGTGTTTTTGTGGCAATTTAATCTCCTACTTTTAATGTGTGCATTGGTGGCTGATAGTAAAAAGCATCATTCGTTAACCGTATGTACCGAAGGAAAAAGGAGAAGGCCCAATGATGAGACAAGAAGAGCCTACGACTGCCGAGAGAAAGGAAGCTGCATGTAGTGAGATGGACAACTGTCTTCAAGTTGGCTGATACAGTGGCTGAACTGCAGCTGTGGGGACGGCGAGGGGACAACTGCTGGAGACTGCAAACGACGGTGGCCTTGTTATCTTAGAAAGTTACAGAGTAGGCTGGACATAAGGAAGGCACACTTTCCGTTGTTTGATTGTATTTCACTGTCATGTAATCCAGCCCGTAAAATAATGTCTTACATGAAACTGGTCCGTGTGCAAAGAAGGGTTGGGGATCGCTGCTTTAGATAATTAGCTTATGGCTGAGTTAGCAGTTGAACCGATGGTTCTAGTGTTGGTTGGCCTGGGACCTGGGACTGGTCACCAAGGGCGACAGTGCTCAACTCAGATGGGTTTAGCAGTCTGAGAGAACATTTTGAAGGTCAGTTTGATTACAGGAATACAGTATGGAGGTGATTTACAGCAGCTCTGTTTTGGACTATGTCTCCGGGGTCAAAAATAAATGTGGAGGGGGCGGAGACATAAAACTAGGGAACTGGCAGAGGAGGCCGAGAGTAGGGTTCCAGCAGCAGGTAATAATGGTGTCTAGTGCCACATTATTTTATAAGCTCAACTCTGTGAATTGCGGATTTATTTTGACCAAACCAAAGTTGGTAGTACAAAGAAAACCAAAATTGTTTTGGTGATTTTTATTTAGTTGTTTGTGTGTTCTACGATGAGCTAAAGCAGCAAAAAAGGTCAAGTGTGTAATATATGAGGCATTTAGCACCATCTAACGATGAGTTTTTTGTTTATTCCATTGCTTGTCCTGATTTTGTTTAGCATTTTGTAGTTTGAAGTATGAAGTATGATCATCCATCCTTTATCGGGTTGTGGTTTCAAACTTCTCACAGTAATTTGATGAAGGTCTAGTACCAAAACATTGTTGCCAATAAACCTAATCGCAAGTGAAGTGGACAGTGTGTGGGGGTCTTTTTTCTCTAATTTTGTCGGCCTTCGGTCTCCTATGCACCTGTCGACCCTCAGGTGTGCAAAAATTACACTCTGTAAAACTTCTCACATTACAAATAGTTTGGTACGAAACAGCAGCCATTCACTCTTCTTCTTCTTCATTCTCTAACTGGAGCATTCCGGGTGGCCGCCCACTAAATTTCATGAAAGGTCCTCACTGGTGCCAGGTTTGTCCATTCTGGGCTACTGTAGAAACACGGCGGTGCAACATGGCAGCATCCGTGGAGGGGGACCCACTCCCTTTGTAGACATCTTATTTTCAGGTCATTATAGACTAAATAAAACATACTTACGAATATGAAGAGTAGAACCACTCTTCTGTGACATTTTGTGAGTTTGTTTTGCTAATTTATTACACTAAAAGCTAAGAGAGCTTGAGAAACCCAGCAACTTCAACTGATATTCATCAGCCAGCTGAAACTCTGTGGGCTGTCAGCCCAGGACATGGCCTTGGCTAGCTTGTTAGCATGCTAACTTCAGTAGGAATGTCTTCCACACAGTTGCTACTTCACATTCTGTTGATAATGTTGGTTCATTATTTGAATATTTTAAACTACATTTCTGGCTGTATCGCACACATTAACAATTTAAGCAATCACTTATACTTTCGTTTCTTTGGGTTGTGAATAACATACAGGGAACGAGGAACTGTACAAAGCCAGTTTCAGTTCTGCGAGAGTTTGTGGAAAGGATGTGACAGTTTTTCTAAATAAAAGGGTAAGGTCCAATGAAAACACCAGTCATGTTCAGGAGAGTTTGCATTTAAAAGTCCTCGCCCAATACTCTTGTACCCATCCTAAAATCATTTTAAAAATCCTCTCGTATAAGGCCCGGAGGTTCTATGTAACCATATGGAAGTCGTATTTCCAAACCACTACTTTTAAGTCCCTGTCAGAACTTACCCTGCTGGGAAAAACCAGCATGGACCAGCACCAAAACACACCATATGCTGGTCTTGCTGGTGTTTTGGCGCTGGTTTTGGTGCTGGTCTATGCTGGTTTTTCCAGCAGGGTGGTGTGGTGTATAGCTATACACATGCATCTACTTTAACTAAAAATTGTATATTATCGGTACATTTTTGAGGTATTTGGGCCAAATCACTGCTGCTCCTGCAGGTCCAGGAGGGCTCACTCAGACAGCACATCACTAACAGCTGGCACAGATTAGAGGGGATGTCTCTGACGCCTTCAGTCTCAGCCAACATGCACAACAGTCCCAAACTTTCTGCAGCTCCAGACTCCAGCTCTGGATGAAAGCAACACTCTCTGGCTCTGTGGCGTCACCATGGTGTCTACAGGGACATTCCTCTGACCACTTAGTTAGGGTTCCGTGCTCGACTCTCACTGCAGACACACAACTCAAAGCCTTCTGACGGAGGACAGCGCTCGTCGTCGAAGTTGTTGTCAGCAAAAAAAAACAACAACAAAAAAAAAACACTCGACCTCTCGTGCCATCAAAGTTTTGGAGGTCAGAAAAGAAAACCCTGACTCACCTTTAAGTCGTCTCCTTTAGCGCCTCAGGCGTCCTCGGCTGTTCTCCCGTCATGCCCCGCTGACACAACTCTTTTGTCGTCGTTTGGTGCAGTTTTGGGGCGCAGACCATAGCGCCTCGGTGTCTCCGCACTCGCTCCGTTACATGGTTTCGGACAGAAACAGACACTGGGTTCAGACCACAGCGAGGAGAGGAGATGAGAGCGAGGGAGGGAGGAGGAGGTCAGACGCAACGGTAATATGACTCCTCTGTCCGACTGCCAGAGGAGGTAGTGGAGTTTTGTTTTTTGTTTTTTACCTTGGCTTCATCAGATTTCACCCCAAAAGAAATTGCATCCGCGTTTCCCTCACTTCGGGTCCTTTCCTAGTCCCTCCCACGAGGAATCCACGGGAGGAGAGAGGAGACGAAGGAAACATGTTTGAAGAGACATGGGACGCACCTCATGACTCTGAAGTTTGTCAACCCTAAAAACTTCAGATTACATAACATTCAAACATGGTTGTGTTTCTGCTCATATACAAGTCATTACATTCAGATGCATTTATGGTCTTGTATGCACACAGGCTCTATGCTCTGTGTGTGAAACATTCACCTTACAGCCCTGTGTTGGAAAATCTAAATAAAGGATCCTTGATACCATTTAAAGGGTAACTCTGCCAACTTTAGTGTGTTTAAAGGTCTTGGGAAGTAGTGTTGCATTAGTTTAAAAGCCTCAATTCCACAACTGAGTGACATGATGTAGACTGCAGGAATGTAGACTCCGGGTATCAAAAAGCCCATTCCTGTTGTAAAAAAAATACATATATTTGATTGGTGCAACTTTAGCAAGAGCAAGTTTTGGGTGACCAGACCTTGGAAAATCCCCAGGGTTTGTATTCATCCTCATTCAGTGGGGCACTCAGGCCAAAGTTGGGACGCCATAAGGTTTTGGTTTGGCCCGCAGATGTTTTGTAGCAAAAGATCTGCCTATGTAGGATCCCTGATTATTATTTTTGTCATAATCTGACTGAGTAGGGCAGGTAGAGGGGGAATTTCTGCAGGAAGTCAGCCAACTGAGGGAATATGGGATATGGGACTGTTCTTAAGTCATAAACAAAGGAGAGAAAACAATTTACAACTTTACAAGTGATTAATGTTAATCACAAGCCTCCCTGGGCGTCTGTATAGTACCATTTCACAGCTTAGCAATACAACACAATAGCTCCTTGCTCTGGCCTGTGGTCATTACATTTTTGGCCCTTCAAGAGACAATGTTTGTTAGAAAGTGATACTGAATAATTAATGAATGTTATACTAAAACCAGCAAACATGATGAGCAATCTACTATTAACACACGAACACCATGGTTGTCTGAGTATTAGAGGTCAGCTTTAAAAGGCTGCAGCCTGGGTTTAGAGATAAGTGAGGTCCAGATTATTTATTCTTTTAACAGTTTTTTTTTTCATAGAGCTATTGTCTGTTCAAACCTGTTAAGTCTGTTGGCCAATAACTGTCCTCAAGTATAAGTACTGTTACTTTATAAAAACAGGTAAAAATAAAGGTAGTGATCAAGATAGATTTAAATATGAAAGTTCTAAAAATGACTTGAGTGGTGAGTAATTGTCCCCCACAGATGGTCTTCTATGGGTAAAGGTAAATAGGCAAACAGGTGTCTGTATGTATTTGTGATGAAATGACTAATTATCATCTCCTGATTAGACCAAATCCAAACTAAATATTACATTATTATTAAACTCTACTTAGTTAAATTATTTATTAACTATATCATATCATGATTGGGGAAATAAATTAGAAAATTGTTTATATTTGCATTATAGTGTAATGATAATATATTATATAATAGTATAGTATATAGTATAATAATTGTGTCTGTTATGCCAAAATAAATATAAAGAGAGTCAAAATGTTAGAGTGTCCTTAATTGCCATTTCTTACCTTTTTTATTATATTGTTTATTTTTTGCTATTGTTATAGTTTTTTTTGTAATATTCTGTCCTTTGGCTGCCGTGGCAAACAAATGTCGACGTTTGTGTGACAATAAAAGAATACTGATCCTGATTCTGATTAAACTTTGATGAATCCAGTCCAGATGTCCCACGATGCAGTGTGACCCCCCACATCTGGTCTGTCCAATCACATGAGGACAGTAAGATTAGAGATGTGTCCACATCAGTCTGTTGTCTCTCTGAACATGTCTCATGTCACAAGTCTGACTTGTGTTCACTTTTACCTGAGGACCCTCTGTGGCTGAGACATCACATCAGTAGTTAATAATCTGGTCTCTCCTCTCTCTCCAGCAGACCACACCACTGAGGGCGACTGATTAAATGCTCGAGTTAGTTGAATATGTCACTACATTAGGGCAGAGAGCAGGAGTAACAGTATTTTTGAGGCATGTGCGTTGTGTACGTGTTATACGTTTTACCACGACAGACACACTTACTGCTCTGTCTCGGCTGCACTGTGCACGGCTAACTCACCTGTAAATATCAGCAGTCAGTGGGATTTGAAAACCATCCTCTTCTTGCAGCTTCTGCCAGTTATGAGCAAGAGACCAGCTGATCAACTCTTAAGATATTGTGCCTGAATTTATAAAATAATAGATTGATGAGAGTAAAGCTGCCACACAAACACCTAAAGGACTGACCAGACTTTTCAACTCCTGATTAAACAGTCATATAGCACCATTTTTAAAATGTTAGTATTTAGGAAATAATTACTGAGGACTGCACCTCGGTGACCTCACAGCTGGCTACGGCCATGACTGGTACCAACCTGTGAATGTCATAAAAAGTGTGTAGATACCAGTCTGTTCAAAATGAAAAATATGCTGAGTAAACTGCCTGTTTCTCACTTCACTGTTGAGATTGCTTGCTGTCTAGATAAACAGTGAGGTAATGATGAAGTCATTGGTCTATAGAGACGTGGGAAAGCATTTTGTTGTGTAAATCAGTTTATTGCAAGAAGACCACTGGGAACAAGGCCAACATCACTGTCTCCCTCTGAGCTCTGCCCGGAGGTCCTCATCAACAAAAATGAGGATTTACAACAATTCAAAAGACATGAGCATAAAACGACATTAATTGGCTGAAAACTAACCGTTGTAGACCTACATTCTAAATATTGTATATATCTCAAAGATAACTACTCGTCAGATATTTCATCATCCGTGTTTATAATAGCATATCCCTCTGATATGTACAACATAATCAAGACAGTGCCTTTTAGATCTTGGAAATTCATTAAAATTACACACAAAATAATCTGAATCATGAAAAGAGGCATGCAAACCGACCAGTATTTGTCTCTACGTAGCCTTCCTGAAAACATACGCCAACTTTCAGCTGAGTGTATAAAATGACAGCCACCTCGGAGCTTGTAGCACAGCTCCACAGCGCTCTCTCGTGGCCGCACGATTACCATCAACGCCTCCACAGGATGCTTTTAATATCTCAGCATCTCTTTAAATCAAATAAAAATACGTCCACATTTTGTTTTGAACACATGCTGAAACAGAGTGGCAATACTGCTGACAAAGGTGGGTTATTTTTGGCTCAAATACAAGCAGGAGAGTGGCCACAAGCGTTGGTTTTGAAGCCTCAAATACAAGGGACGGCACAAGAGTTCAAGCACTGTGTTTAAGAGACAGTATGTTGTGACAGTTCAAAGGGTGGTGTGCCATCAGTATGCACTTCCTTTTTCTTTTTTAAATCTGAAAATGAATCTTTTACCTCAGGTTCAACATTCACTCAACATTCTTCCACTCATGTTAGAACCAATGATAAAGGTTACACTTTCAGTCCGTCTCACCGGATCACAACATCTCCACTGCGGTGTACCCCTGCTGTGCATCATCATCAAAAACCACCGTGTTTGTACCGCTAATACAAATGTTCTAATATCTTTCAAAACTATACAAAACTTATAAATTATTAAGTTCTATTCTTAAATATAAACAACATCAAGTCAGTTTCCAGTACTTAGATTATATATTAGGTACAGTACATTGTACAGCTCCACTGTCGGAGAGCGGAGAGCGTTCCATTTGATACACTGTACATGATCCAAAGGGCTGAAACTGGTGGTTAGACATGATCTTTGAATAAATTAATTCATAAATAAATTATGATTATGTCCTCCCAGTAACAGTGGTGTCCTTGGTTCCCCTCGAGACTGCACACACACACGTGTGCACACACACACACTTGTGCACACACACACACACACACACACACACACACACACACACAAACACACACACACACACACACACACACACACACACACACACACTTTGCACACGACAAAGTCCAAATTTACAACTCTTACTCCTATACTAAAAATACTTTTGGCTTTAAGAAGTAACAAAGTTATATTCAACTCAGAGGCTAGAAACTAATTATTTTATACCATACAAGAGCTCTACCATCTAGAGGAAACTTTAAATTCAGTAGTTACATGTTTAGAGTACCTGTAGAGGCTTTGCAATGATAGAATAGTATCTCTAATCAATAAAGTGACAGTGCTGGATGTCAGTTCCAGGGAGATCCCTTTCCTATGTGGGTTGTATTAAAGAAAAAATAAAGCCCTCATCTACTCAGATATTCCTGTAAAGAGAGAGAAAAACAAACAAGACTCTGTGAATAGTGTTAAATATCTGGACAGAGTTGACCCGTGGCTAGTACAGCATGCTGTGTTGGCTGGTACCGAGCATAAGAGACATGTTGAAGCATTTTGAGTGTATTACTG
Source organism: Diplodus sargus (assembly GCA_903131615.1). Classification (NCBI taxonomy): domain Eukaryota; kingdom Metazoa; phylum Chordata; class Actinopteri; order Spariformes; family Sparidae; genus Diplodus; species Diplodus sargus. The sequence continues at coordinate 903,892 of CAEMYA010000525.1, read as the reverse complement.
ACGGACCAAATCATTTAAACATAAAACATTGTCACTGACATCGGATCATTCAGTTTTGCAAGACTGACCCAGTTCTGCATATGTCAACTAATATTAGTACTTATATAATCCACAAATATATACAGAGAAAGCCAGTTTTACTTAAAAATATCTTAATAGTGTGCTTATATCCAAACTTCTACAAAGAGTAACAAACAATCCAGCTAAAAGTCGCTGTTAGCTCAGGCCTCCTCTCTGTCTACCAGTCAGCCAGTCAGTCAGTTACAATAGCAGCTTCATCACCAACAGTAGCCTAACTGGTGGTGTTAATACAGTTGAGTTCACTCCAGCCAACCTTTTGGTTCATTCTTCTCTTGTGTGTATTGCACCAAAGATAAATCATAGAGAGCTCTATTTTCCTATTTGAAATAAATAAAAGGTAGGAGTTGGTAAACTCCTACCTCGGGAAAAAAAAAGCGCTGAGAAACTGGAAGCCAGGTGAGGTTTCCTCCGATAACCAGAGGAAGGAGAACAAGAAGTAGAAGAGGAGGAGGAGGAGGAGGAGGGAGGTCAGTGGATGTCTCTGCACATAGGAAGGTTGACGAAGATGAAGACGTTGAACTCGATGAGGACGGAGAAGCATAGAAAGATGGCGTACAAGATGAGGCAGGCCAAGCCCAGTCGCCAGTCCAGAGTCCATTTGTTCAAATGGACGCCGAGAACCTGCAGACAGGAGAGAGAGAATCAGTGACACCTTAACCACTTTACGTTAGCTTGTGGATGTTGTGCTGTCAAAACAATGAGAGATAAGCAGCATTGTACTGAAGCAATCTGCTTTATGAGCACTTCTGAAGTGGACAGAGGCAGAACCAATGATAGAGACTGGACACGGACGTCATGACTGGACTCACAGGTGTAGTCAAGGTAGTCACACTGCGCCAACCAGTCAAAACACATTTTACATCCATGTCTGTCCGAACTCACATAATATGCAGTATGTTGTGAAGACCTGGAGTTTAATCAAAGGTATTAAGTGTACTCCTTGGAGAAATTGACATGTGTGACTCCAGCAAATCATTTCCAGTAAGAATCTTGCTGCCTTCAATTAGAGACTATTTCTACAGAGGAGTTCAGAGGACTGACGGAGAGCTTCATCACAAAAAAAACAGCCAAAGTCCTTCAAGGTGTTCACGTTTTGTCAATGAAGCAGATTCTGATAGGACACGGAGATTAGAATCCTAAAACATGGATGCTTCACGCACCCATCAGCGCAGAACATCTCTACAATCAGCACAGTCTGAAGGTAGAGATTAGCATCACTGATTCTGTAGTCTGAAGAAAAGTGTTGTCACAGCAAAGTTCACCTCTGCAATTTTGATTAAAAATTTTATCACTCCATCATTTCTATCCTATTGGACATTTGTGTGAAATTCCGTCAGATTTACAGTATTAATTCCTATTCGTTCTTGAGTTTTAACCACCAAAATCTAATCACTTCATCCGTCAGTCAAAGTGAACATTTGAAGAAATTCCTTCAGTGCCTCCTTCTCACTTGGTTCCTCAGCTCCTCCCCAGGGTGCATTTCCCCCGGCACCTGTCTCACATCAGTCTTGTTGAGTCTGCCCTGTTCCCAGTGCGTCTCCACCTGCACCTCATCCATTTGTTAGTCCAGAGATCACACTTTTGGATTTTGGACTGTAAGCTCATTAAAGCTAGCTATTGTTTCACTACCTGCCACCTTGTGTTTGGGTCCTTTCTGTGGAACTGTTCCACCGTTTTACAGGTGGTGGTAATGCATCAACAAAGGCAGGGAAGAAGTCTGCAAGCTAGTGAGCATAGAAGTTAAGGATGCTAGACTTAAAATACATCAAACGCTGAGCAAATGTTTAGAAATGCTCTTAACACACTTGGCTATAGCTCGAGGATTCACACAGTGCATTTTGGGGACTAACACAAAATGGAAGTTTAGTAAGAAAAGTAACTTTTGTGTTTTTACAAGAAAAACTCTACACTGCGGCTGATAGCTGTCAGTGCTCTGCTTCCGCTCACTGTTCCACAGCGCTGTCACCGGCTGCTACAACAGCTACAGCTGCTAACCCCACTGTTTAAAATGATCACTGTCCACTCAGCTGATAATCAACACCCTGAAAAATGGCACAGAGGCATAAAGGAACGATCATCATCACCTTTCCTTGCTTTGCTGAGCTTGATGTTTCCTTTTTGGGGAGTGATGAGCTGGGAAATGGGATCCTAGACCCCGACTTCACTGCCAAATACTGCATATTGCGCTCCAGTGATCATTCATTCCACGTGACCTGGATGAATTATCATCACTTATATAATCACTTTTATCATTGCTCTCAGATTTTACTCCTGTCATATTTGACTAGATTCATGAGCTAAAAAGCCAAACAGAACTGGTCATCACGTCACAAGGTGATGTTGAGTCATAATTGAAGTTTTGCATTTTTGCGTCACAGTGTGCTGACTCTGTGTGCTTGTCTATAGCAAACAACAGTGCAGATAGGATTTCATTGAATTCAAATAAATGAACTGTATGATCAAACGTATGTTGTGATCAAAGCATTCACCATAAATGTATGGGTGGATTCAAAACCACAAAGACGTTGTATGAATATGTTTTAGCCCCCGATAGTAACAGTCCGGGACTTACTGTGAAGAATACTGAGGCTAGTAAGAGTCCAACAGAGAATATGAGTCCTCTGCTGTTGAGATGAATCTGAGGAGACAAACAGAGAAATCACATTATTTCTTCACCAGGGATCTACTGCAGGGTTTGCTCAATGGCCTTTAAAAGCGGATTTTTCAAAAGTCAGGTGAAAACAAATGAAAAAGGCAGATGCTGCTGCTCTGTCCTCATCCACACAGAATCCCTCTCTGTGTTTCTGGAGCCAGGGGCTGACCTTTATTACACCTAATCCAAACGTCTTTTTCAAGTTTGAAGAGCAATCAGCAGACCAATTAACACATTACATCTTCTCAGTGTAAGGTGATAAACTGTGCAGCGCCCCAGCAAACACTGTGCGGCTGTGTTTGTGCTCTGCTCTGAATATTACAGACTACTGTCGCCACCCGTCATGAACACAGCCCTGTTCTATTCTGGTCTGAGTCCAGCAGCATCTCCCGCGGGCTGAGCTGAGGAGCACTCACGATGGAGCCGTAGTCGATGCAGAGTGTTTGCAGTGCCCACGGCAGGCCCAGGCCCACCAGGATGTCAAACACATTACTGCCTATGGAGTTAGAGATGGCCATGTCTCCCATACCTGAGGCAAGGAGAGCAACGCTGTCAAGGTCTGTATACAGTCAGGAGACAAGTCACTTATGACAAGCAATATTCTGCTGTGGAGCTCATTCTCTTAACAGCATTTCTGTTCCGTTTTCACTCAACACAAGTACTGATGTACCCACCTTGCCGTGCCACTATAACACTAGCCATGCAGTCTGGGACGCTGGTGCCTGCTGCGAGAAAGGTGATTCCCATAATAACATCAGGAATTCCCAGAGTGAAGCCAATCACAGTCACCTGAAACCAAACAGATTAAGTCTCTCTCAGAACTCTACTTTATATGTATTTAGCAGTGTAACAGTTAACAAAATAACAAAAAAATAAAGGAACTTATGGTATAAAAAAGGTGATATCTCTGCTTCTGATGTATTGATTTTGATCATTTGTTTTATTTTAAACTGTCCATAATGAGTCCAACAGTGTTATAGAAGGGCAATGCTATAGACCGGTGAACTGCCTTTCAAAACCTGGTGCCTAGATTACCCACAATGCAATTTAGCCACTGAGAGACATCCCTGGAGGTAATTAATCAGATTGGATGCAGCTTCCTCTGGAGCCACAAACCAAATATCTCTCCAGTTTCTCAAACCTGACACGGATGTGTTTTCAGTATTTTACTGGAAGAGACCGACTGAACTGACCATCCAGACCATGATGTAGGACAGGCCAGCGATCCAGGCGGTGGCAGTGAAGAAGGAGACCAGGAACCATCTCTCCCAGCGACGCTTGGCACAGTTGGGCACAGTGAAGAACAGAAGCAGGGACAGCGGCCACATGATCAACCACTTTAGCTTGTTACACGCCCCAGCTGGAAGGAAAGGAAGAACAGAGGTGACTTCAGTAACAGCACTGATTACAAACACTTACTAACGGTGATTATTTCGTTTCGTCCGATCTGTACCTGGAACTTTGAAAGGCACCAGGGGGCCGTTACCGTCATCCTCTCCCTCTCCTTCCTCATCGTTCTCGTTGTTCTCATTATCTTCATTTTCATTCTCTGTCTCGTTCCCAGACTCCAGTCGCTGAAGTCTGCACCTCCCGTTCAGACCCTGCTCAGCCCCGCCCATACCATTTTCTAAGCCCCGCCTTCCCTGAGGCCTGGCGCCTGAGTCAGAGTCGCCGTTGGTGATGCGGTTGACTCGAGTCTCGGTAGTGTTGATCAGTCTTTGTCTCTGCAAGTAATTACAAAACATTATTACAGACAGTAACAGTAAGTTCAGTCCCTTCATTAAAGGTAGAGTGATATGTGGTCACAAGTCATCCTTATATGCGGATGACTTACTGTTATATGCATCTGATCTCTACATTTCAGTTCCTGCTGCTTTCCACTTTCACATCTTTTGGTTGTCTCTCAGGGGTATAAATTAGATTTACATAAACGTGACTTTATGCTACTTTACACAATTTTGCATTTAAAGTCCCTTGAAAATGTTTGAAAACCCTTTACAGGACAATTTATCTCCTCTCTGAAACCAGACTAAGAATGATTTGAAATGTTGGTCTCTGCTCGCAGAAAAATCGATAGCCTAATTCTGCTCTATAGTTTTGTTACACAGGACATACCTCACCCCTGTTAAGCTTTATCACATGACAGTTATCAATGATCAGCTCTGCAACCTGTGCTGAACATTTCTCCTTTGGGACTGCACTCACGTTTACCAATTCTGGCACAATGTTGCATCTAAATGATCTCATTTGATAAGTGAGACAGTTCTCGAAGCTTCCCAGACTTAAAAAACTGTCATTTTTGCGAGACTGACAGCAGCCAAAAAATCTTTGCATCTCCCTGGAAACCAACCCATCCTCTCACTATCAGATCTTGAGCCCCGTCCTTGTTGGCTGTCACAAACATGGCGCTCTCAACAGCTTGAGTTAATGGTGCTAATGAGAACAGTGTAAATGCCTGGTGTAGCACTGCCGAATCCCAGAACACATGCTGTAGGGCCAACGTATTGCCTCTGGCTCGCTCAACTTGGTGGTCTTAACTGCCTGGTCTCCTCTGTTTTGTCTGTTCTGTTTCTGTGTATGGTGTGTCTGTGTCTGTGTATGTATGTTTACTTTAACAATTAATTTTTTTCGAATCAGTTTAGAGGTAACTTTGGATTCAAAACAATTTATTTTCTAAAAGGCTGAGGGATCTCTATGTAGACAACACATTTAACACTTTTGAGCAGCTATCCGTTAAATCTGGTGTACCCTGACATAACAGATCCTCAGCTCCCCGCCCTTCCTGGCAAAACACAATTTGACCCCTTCCTCACTACGCTTCCTGCTCTGAAAAGCATGATTACATTCTAGGCATATTAACTCTCTACAAACTACAGCTTTAGGTCATATTATAGCTGCATGGTAGGAGGATCGGGTATGGCAACACCTGATGATCTATGGGAACAGGCACAGGTTGCACACCTCTTCTATATGTGCCCGACACTGTCTCATTCAGTGTAAGGTCATCCACTGGACCAGAGCAAGATTATCTAAGATGATTGTTTTCTATACTGTCTGTTCTTTCTATATTTTGCTATATTGCCTTGTTTTGGTTGCTTCTG
>CAEMYA010000525.1:868276-891146 GCA_903131615.1 Diplodus sargus | reverse complement strand
CACACACACACACACACACACAGAGCATTAGGACTCCGTAGAGAGCACAGATGATGTTTTGTACACTACTTGACATTTCCAGTTGCAGCACAGCATCTGCAGTGTTGACAAACAGATGTCACACAACTGTCAAAACATATGTAAATGACTTGGCCATGGATTTCCCTCTCTCACACACACAGACCAACATACACATGCAAGAGCACACACGGAAAAGGAAGACAAGAAGAAAATCTTTCTAAAGAGGCCTAAAAAAAACCTGAATTTACATTCATTGATTTTCCTTTATCAATCAGAAGACAGTTGAATCAGTTAAATCCAGGCTCTATGTGTTATTACATTTCTATTTAAATAAGAGTAATTACAGTAATTACAGTAAGGTAATGTGACAGCCCTGCCTTGGAAGTGAACGTTCTTCGTATTGTCTGTTCAGACAGATACGCTATGCTGAACACAGCCACGATTAAAGAAAAAAAAAACAGAAAAGAAGAGAAAAAACATATGGCCTTTATCCTCACCAGCAATTCTCTAGTGTTTATTACATGAGAGCACTTTAATGTGATTCTAATGTGATTCAGTAGATGCAAAGCCATGTTTGCTTACTGCATGTGCCTTTGAATAAAAGCTTTGTTGTCAAGTATTTGTTAAAAGGAATGCATGCCTCCTCCCTAATGCAGCTACAGCGCTACGGCATGTGTTCCACTTCCACTGAGGAGGTTAAGAAGTGCTTGTGGTGGATACCTATGATGGATGTGAACAGCTCAGGGGCTGAGCTGCCGGCGGCCATGAACGTGGCACCTGCTACATCCTCACTGAGATTGAGACGCTGTGAGAAGGAAGTAAGAGACATATAAAAAGGTCATATTGGAACAGGATGTCCCAGCTCTAATTAGATAATACCCAGCAGAACCCCCTTACCCTTGGCTGATTATACTAGAAATCCGAATAATCGCCAAATCAGAATACAAAATGTCCCATGTATTCACTCACTTGAATAAAGCATGGGAGACAAGGAAAAAATGCAGCTTCTTCCTTTCTGTGGATGGTATTTGAGTGTATGTGTTTGAGCTTTTGCAGATAGACATGTAGCACTTGAAATCATCTAGATTCATATATAATATCATATTCAATGTCTTTCTGTTTGAGTTGTACAGGTCTTACCAGATGATGTTATATTTTGTTATATTTTAAATGCAGCAGTGTACTGTAATTCCATGTAAGCGTTTTTGGGTGTAAATCTAAATAGAAATATTTAAGAAATATTTAAGATTTTGAGTTTCATGATTTATGATTTCAGGACCATTAATAGCTCATGTTCATACCTCACACAGCTTCTCCAGAGAGGGGACAAAATAGTCATCACAGACGAGGGCCAGGGCACAGAACATGTAAATGGCCTGCAAAGAGAGAGAGTGATAAATATTACAGAGATCAGTCATGTGCGAAAATGTGGCGTGATGTGATTTATACATATGATACCACAGGGTGAAAAGTCCATGCTGAGATGGGTTCCAGCTGCAACATTAAATGTACAGCCAGCAGTGATTTATCAGTTGATATTACAGCTGCTATTAAGGGCAGATATCTGTATGTACCCTGACTGGTACAGAAAGTACACCTCTCTGCTCTTAATGCTACATCAAATTTAGATGTAAATTACTCTGGAAAATGAAACAGTGAGTCTGATATTTAAAGGGAAAGATTCAGATCTGATGCAATGCAAATGCAGTACATTAACAGATCTGTCATTAAAAATTCATGAAAAACATAACTGTGGGACCACACTTTTTACATTTTTAAACAGGGAAGTTGGTTTTCACTTTTAAACATAGAGGCATTAACACAACTTTGGAGGGGAGGTTTAATGTCATCTGACTATATACAACATTTACATGCAAAACAACAACAGTGGGCCAAACACTGACCCGTGGGGAACGCCACTAAACTTAAACTTCTTCCAAAATGTGTGTCAATATTTCTATATCTTTAATGCTACTACTGGTGTGTTTTCTTGTGATGTATCATTGGATAACGCCTGCTGCCCACCTTTTCATGGTATCACATCATAATACCTGATTCAGAAACACAAGAACTAGGCTTCCAGTGGCACTGCTCTGCTGCAGCATTATTGTGATTTGGTGATTAAAATGTCCCTGTTTATGTTCATTTGCGTTTATGTTATGTAACACTTATGATGGCATTGGAGACTTTTTTGGAGATTCCTCTGCAGTGGACTGATTTTGCTGCTTTTTGCAGCAAGCTACTGTCAAAAAAAAAAAACATCCCACGGATACGAGGAAGTTTATGTTTATGACAGGGAAAGACTCCGGTCTCTGCGAAACTGGATAAGACAGCAGTGCCGACTCCAGTAGGATGAAGGTCTTTCGTTCTCAATGATTGTACAAGCAGAAATCCCAGCAAATCAACCTTTCGGATGACTATGCCATCTTGGGACTAATGGACATAGACACCAACATTTCAGTTTATAGTTCAGAGGTTAAAAACTTTGCACAATGGTGTGACAAACATCACCTAATTGTTAATCATAAGAAAGCAGAGGAAAATATTTTTTTATCAGGTCAACCAGGAGATCACTCTTTACTTCGGGTCCATAATGCTTGTATCATTCAGGTTTATTCTTACAAATTGGGGGTACATATTGACTCTAATCTGTCCTGGGATTTCCATTTGAATTCTGTGTTTAGCAGTATCCCACCATGACTTTATTTTTCACTCGAACAGAAGATATTGATGAATTTTTATAATGCACTGATGGAGAGCATACTAAGATATGGAATAGCAGCTTAGTTTGGGAATCTATCAGTGAAGCTGAAATCAGAATTAAATAGACTAGCCGGCACAGCATTGAAAGTGGTGGTGATGGAGCATCCAACCCTCCAACAACTCTCTGAGGAAGCAGTAGTCAGACAGGCAAAGAAGATTACTGCTGACCCTTCATAACACTCCTATACTCTCAATATGAGCTGCTCCCATCGGGTCGACGTTATAGGGTCCCAATTAAATATTAGAGGAGATTCCTCTGCAGATATAAAAACTTATTCATCCCTTTATCAGTAAATCTCCTCAACTGAGGCCATAAGGCGGGGGTATGATGAGGGGGAGGGGTGGAATGTATTTGGCAATTGTGTTATGTACTTATGTCTTGTGTCTGTCTATGTATGTACTGTATTACATGTATTATTATGTGGCAGCCCTTTTCCAAGACAAGCCAACAGAGAGAAGAAGGGACCGTGCTAAGATGAAAGACAGATTGCTGTGATCAAGGGAGAAAATGTCAGGTGGTGATGACAGACTGATGGTATAAATGAACAAAGGAAAGGCATGAATATTTTCACACTTCGTAATAACAAAGCCTTTCAAAGTTCTGCTTACAGCAAAATTGGCACAGTGAGTGAATATTCCTTTTTGCCTTTGTGCTCAGTACTGAGTCACATTTTACCTTGCACCAAGAGTTCCTCTATTTCCTGTTTCTGAAAGGCAGGTGAGGCTGAGCTGAACATCGTGAGAGCTACAACTGAGCCCACACACTAAGTGGCTTGAAGAGTGTACGTGTGTGTGTGTGTGTGAGAGAGCGAGAATATGTGTGTGCGTGTGTGTGCACGCGTGTGTGTGTGTGTGTGTGTGTGTGTGTGTGTGTGTGTTGTGTGTGTGTGTGTGTGTGTGTGATAGAAGATAAACACATAGAAAGTACTGAGTGATCAAATTGGAGTGCCATAAGCACCAGGTCGACAGTCACTAAGGTAAAGAGGCATGTGTTAATTCAAGGCAAACACAAAGCTCACATGTAATTCTGATAACTGGGTTTAATCTTGATTCAGGTTTGAGCTTCCTGCAGCTGTGTGCATGTGCGCACACTGACTGTAAATGTGTGTGCATGTTTTATGTTGCATAAACCGACAAGGAAGTCCATAAATCCTTGAATTGTGTTTGCTTTTGTGTTTTGTTTTTCTGAGAAGTGATGATGCCAGCATTAATGAGCAGTGCAGAATTGGAGGGGCGTCAGCAGTGCAGATATCAAGAGAACAGCTGTTGGAAGTAAAACACTTTGATATTTAAATTCTGAACTGAGAATCTTACACAAGTGTTTTACAGTTTTTCTGGCTTCAATCTGACTCCAAAACCAGAAACACACATGATCAACGATGATCTCTGACTGACAGTGGAATCAGCTCAAAGCAGCTTCACTTGTGATCACGTGGGACTCAACGAGACAAGCACAGCAGGAACTAATCCAGTGTTCAGATCAGCATCCCTGAATCAAGACCATACGCTGCAACCAGTGCAGCATAATACAGATGACATAAACCCCATGAATATACATGAGTAGTATTTTTAAGGTTTTGAGATGTTTTATGATTTGACATCATAAGATATCTATCATTTGACCGGAGCAAGAAATAATCAGGTTGGTAGGAGTCTGATTAATATTAAAGGACAGTAGCCACAGGTGGAGAGAAAACTGCCATCACATTTATACTATTTTATACTATATAAATACTTCACCTTCTCAGGAGAAGGCAGTCTCAATGCATCTCAAATGCTATGAGTCCAAGTTCTAAACTTTGTCTTTCAGGTCCTGAACAAGATGACTGGTGACTGGCTGTCACCAGTCATGCAGGAAAAACACAAGGCTACTCCCAGAATTATGTACGTATAATCTGATCTTTGCTGAAACGCATTTAAAATTGGTAATGAAAAAAGCATAGTTCAGTAGCCTGTATCAGAGTCAAGGTATCCATACCGGGACCTGTATAGCAAATCATTTAATGATACCCAACTCTTTGGAGCAGTATCTTGTTGTTTTGTTGTTGTTTGTTTTACATTTGAAACAAGTCCCCAGCTACTTCAGTTGTTTCGGAGAACGCTGCATCACTGTTTTGCCTTGAAGCTCGAGACATTTGTTGTAGACTACGAAACATCACCCAACTTTCCATCAATATTGGGTGAATGGAAAATGACTAAATTATCATTTTTGGATGAACTTTTCCTTTAACAAAAGCCAACCGAGACTGATAATGACAGGGACTTTGTTTGAGTGCAATGCTAAATCAGAGGAGCATTTATTTAAGAATATGGCTTTTCTGTATATTTATATACGTACTGTCAACAAATCCCATCATTAGATTAAAACCAACAATAAGTCAATAGGTCTGTACTCATATTTCCCTTTTCTTACTGTGGCTCTCTGCCTTAAGCCCCATGGTTCCTACTGAAGACATCATTTTTTTAAATGGGTCACAAAAAGGCTCAGTAATTCCCTCAAGCAGCAGGGCATTGTAGTTTCAAACTTCTACTCAAACAAGAGTACGCAGTGTTTTTGTTCCATTATCAAATGGAACATCTTATGTAATGTCAGATTCTGATAAACTTGAAGCACTGACTAAATGTTTTCATTGAAACAACCGTCACTCACAGGTAAATAACATCAATAATTAATGAATTAATCAACAGTAATTGTAACATACTTACTTACTTATTTATAGAATATAACTTATATTCCTGTAGTCAAAAGTAATAATATACTAACCGCCAGCGATAACTGTATTCTAACTTTTTTACCTTCTCCCCATGGCAGCATAACCAACAGTGTGAGTTGCCTTTCTCTGACACATATTGTTGCATCTATTTCAGTGGGGAAGAATTCAACTTCCCTGTCATTCACAGGGATGAAGAGAAGGCTATTCAGTCTCCCCCATCATCCTGTTCTCTCATCTGTCAGGATAGCGTTCATTGCACTAAATCCTCTTTAGGATTCTGCTGTGGACACGAGAAGTGTGGAGACTGTAGACGTACATTGAAGCTGCTCATCGATGCTGCCTTGGTGCTTGTACTCTCTGAGCAGCAGTACAGGTCTTCTAGAGGCTCAGGTCATGTGAAGTTAGTGTCACCGAGCAGGGCATTGTCTTCTTCGGAGGGCCAGGTGTTAGGATTCAGCTCTGCAACAGTGGACAGCGCATCATTCACACCCACAAGTCTCTGAGTGATGTTTTCTGTTAGTGCCGGAAAAGAGTTTGAACAGAACTCCTCAGACTTCTTGAGTTGTGTTTCACTGGACTCAGAAAGTTTCTTTCCCTTGAAGTTATGGGTTCTGGCATCCTTTTTAATCACGGACTTCAGCGATTTCAGCACGACGTCAACTCCTCCTTTCAGCATCCCTTCTTTGTCGAAACAGAGACAAGGCCTTCAGAGTGTCTAGTGCTTCTTCCACACAGCTCATGTCCAAAACAGGCTATGAGTAATTCTTCGCATGGATCCCTGCCCATTTTGCTTTCTCCTTGGTCGACCATGTGTTGTTTTTCAGGCAGAGTCTGAAACAGTTTAACCAGGGCTGGGTAGCTCTTTCACAAGAGACATGCATGAGGACGACAGCCAGCGAACGTCACATACTTTTCTTCAACTTCTTGCACAGACACCAAATTCTGTAGCAATCACTGCTAGTTCTCACATGTGTTTGGGACTTGGAGAAAAGAATACACACAGCGAGTCAATGAAAATGACTTGCTTGAATGATTTTCTTGACTGTGTCTTAGACGGCAAGTTTCAGCTTGTGGTTCATGCATTGAATTATCACCAGGCCAGAGTCGGTTCTCTCTCGCATCACTGTGGCTAACCCCCTGTATCTTACCATCATGACAGAAGCCCCATCCATAGTGAATCTGATCAGCCAAAGCCCGCAGAATATCTTCATTAATTCCTTGCTCATTGTAACATTGTAGCTGTGTGTTGCAGATTGCCTCATCAGTTCCAGCTTTCAGCTCAGTAAGTTTGTAAAGAAAATTCTGGGCCTTGACAACATATTCAGATAGGCTGTGATAACCAAAAACATCTCTTTCCAAACTGAATAGACAAAGATAATGAACACAGACAGTTTCAGGACAGGTGGATATGACAGTACTTTTTAGTGGTCAGTGAGAAAATGCTATCTGCCTGATATGCAAGACAAAACTTTCCATTCTAAAGGAATATAACCTCAAGCATCAATACTCGACTAAACATGAAGAACAATATGAGAAGTACCAGGGAGACGAGAGGAACTACATAGAGGACTACTGTCTCAATAAGGTCTTTTCCATAAAGCGAAGGACGCTGTTGCTGCAGTTGAAACAAGTCATGTGGTAAGAGAATTTATCGCACAAGCAGGAAAGTCTTTCACTGAAGGGCCGTTTCCCAAAGATCACATGTTGCAAGTTGCTCACATCTATGTCCAGAAAAGAAGACACAGTGGCAGAGCGGATTAACGAGTTATCAAGTGACATTTGTGAACAGTTACAGGACAACAGCCAAACTTTCACTGCCATCTCTGTGGCACTTGATGAAAGAAAAAACTAGACAGACAATGCCCAGCTGGCCATTTTCATCAGTGGCATTGATGACAAATTCAAGGTGACAGAAGAGTTGCTGAGTTTGTGTGTAATGCATGGCTGTACCACAGCTGAGCATATGTTTCAGCAGCTGCTAGCGTGACTTAGTAGGCCGGTTTGCCATGGAGCAGACTGGTGGACTTTACCACTGATGGAGCCCTGTCAATGACAGGCAAAAAAAAATGGACTGGTCGCAGTGGAACAAAAAAAGTAAGAGGAGGAATATGCAGTTGTTCACAACAGTTACTGTACAGCAAATGCTTGAAATCTGAACTTGTCATGTCGTTTGTCCTACAATGTAACAATGACATCAGGTCCAGGAGTTTACAGCACTGCCAGTTTCAGGCCTTTTTACAAAATAATCCAGTCAGCCTATGGTGATGTACTTTACTGCGCTGGCTTAGCAGGGGAACTGTCTTGAAGAGATTTTTTGAGTTAAGAGCAGGGATGGAAGAATGGCGATCCGGGTGGACGATGACTTGATGATCCAAAATGGATCATGGATCTTGCTCTCCTACTGGACATAACACAGGAGCTGAACACCCTTAACCTGAAGCTGCTCAGGTTCCTTTAGCTGAACAACCTCAACCTGGTCAGCTCATCACAGCAGCTTATAAAAATGTGAAGGCCTTCTCCCCAAAACTGAGACTGTGCAAAACTCAGCTGTCTACAAACATTCCTGTCATTTCACAACATGCAGATCTACTGTGGATGCAGGCACAGAATCCAGTGGTGATGAACATAAAACCTACAGCGGGAGCTTGATTAGCATTTTGCTGACATTAAAGCACATGGTGACACTTTCCAGCTGTTTGCAGAGCCCTTCTCAGCTGATGTGGAGAGTGTCCAAAGTGTGACGCAGATGGAAACTATTGACTTGCAGTGCAAAACTGAGATAAAATCTAAATTCAGAGAGGCATAAGGAAAAGACGACATGACTGGATCATTTCTGAGGGAACTCCCTCTGTCCTTCCCAGAGCTGTCCAAAGTGTGCCTTTTTGGAGGCACATATCTGTGTGAGAAACTGTTTTCGACTATGAACTTCAGTACATGCGGGTCCAGGCTTACTGACGCCCCTCTTGAAGCTGTACTAAGGGTTTCAACTGTGACTTCAATCAGGTAAAATGTGGCTCAGTTGTGCGAGCAGAGGCGCTGCCAAGTGTCTGCCAAGTAAATAAAGTTCAAATGAGTTCAGGGATTTCATTTGTTAGTTCAGTGCGAGTTTTACTTTAAATACTTAAGTAAAATATTGCACTTTCTTATCTTAATAATCTTATTATAAGAACATTCGAGTGGCCCTCCTATGAGATAACAATACAGCCCTGGCCCCTGGCTCATTTAAGTTTGAGGCCCCTGCTCTGCACTGAAGTTCCCAAAACACCACAATCCTATGATCTATTTATGTTATGACATGCATGCCCAGTTTCACAGTCCCAGCTCTAATGATGCCTGAACAATGCACTTTATTGTTACACTAGTGATAACCACTGACTTGCAAAACGATGATAGGCTTTCACGTCTTTTCTTGCACTTACCAGCGCAGATCACACTCTTAAGTCTCGACAAGTTAACTGTAGCAATGTGACAAAAGTGTCTCCTGAAGCTGTTTCTGACTGTTAAACCCAGTGGTGGAATAACTCAGTACATTTACTGAAATACAGTATAAGTACAGTTTTAAGGTACTTGACTAGTACATTTTCTGCTACTTTATACTTACACGCACTACATTATGGAGGCAAATGTTGTCATTTTTGCTTCACTAAATATATTTGATAACTATTTACTAGTTACTTTTCCAATTCATATCAATACAAAATAAAAATCTACTTAAAAGGTGATGTACTATTATAGATATAGATAGACAAAAAATAAATTAATGAGCTCTCCTCCAACAATAAAGTGATGACAAGAGTATAACATAATATTCTGTAAGGAACTTTTATTTTTCATCAAAACTTTTAATCAAACAAATGATCGAAGGCATTTCAGACAATCTCAGTGTTGGAGTTTGTGGTATCTCAAATTCAAAATTATAACACTAAAACTTTCGTATTTACTGTAAAGGCATATTGTTTCCAAATATTGGTTATTGACCTCCATGATAACTAATAACCGGTATCTGTATCAGTCGACCCCTTGTGTTTATGCAAGCACGCACGCACACACGCACAAACACACACACACACACACACACATGCGACATGCACAAGAATACAGAAAAGTGTAGGGCAAGGCAGACTTACACACAGGACATGTAGGGCCACAGCTCCTTCTGTTCTCTCTTTGTGTGTGAACAGGTCTGTAGGGAACTCGTGCAGGGCTGAAAGAGACAGACACATATGGTTACAACGGTTCATTTGCAGTATGTGAGTGTGTGTGTGTGCTGTATATATATGTGTGTGTTCACAGAGAACATTTTTTTCAATGCCCATCACAGAGCACAGAAACCCATCAAATTCATCAGTAAGGACAAGGAACCTTGTCCAGTGAGCAACTTGCCCGAGTGTGTGCGACAATTTAACTGTGCCCTGCCAAGGACTGTGTATGAGCCTGCTTCCTGGGAGAGCGACAAGAAGAGAAAGAGAAAAAAAATTAGCACTAGGAGGACAAAGAGAGGGCAAAGAGGAGAGAGAGCATTTTAAAAATAGAGCAAGGGATATTTAGGGTAAGGCAAGTGGGATGGAGAGCAAAGGAGAGCGAATGGGTGGTGGGAGCATGACTGCAATTTGCAAACTCTACTTCTCTGCATGGGAATAACAGGTTCACTTGAGCAACGGAGAGCAGAGAAAAATGTGGAAAGCTGGCAGACGGAGAGAGCGTGAAAGAAAACAGAAAGAAGGGAAAGAGAAGGAGTTTGGTTTTAAATGGTGGCCTGAGTGATTCAACCCCTTCTCCCTGGCTCCTTGACTTCGTCCACTCTCTCAGCCCCTCAGCCCCTCCTTGAACGCGAGGATCAATGACAGGTGCTTGGCGAGTGAGGAACCTTTGCCTCTCAAGTCGCCACTGTCGTACTTTCCTCCAACACAAATCAGGAGCCCATTCTCACGCCACTGCTAACATCTGTTACATATTTCAGAACCTACACTATTTCCTGAAAGGCCAGCCAGGCACCATGCAGAGAGTCGGGGCTAATGCTAATGAATGTAAGCGCGAATTGCGACAAAAGACAAATTCAGAATGAGAAATATTTAATTGACTGGCACAATAAACATGGAGAGATTGTCCTGGGGATCTTGGTGCCCTAACCCTAACAACCGGCATCTTGCAAAAACATCTGGTGCATCCCCAACACCAAAACAGTTGGGAAACTGTGTATAACATGAATAAGATTAAATGTGTTTAATGACATCAGTTTAAAGTGTTCTTGAGCACATTTAGACTTTCAAAGATACCCCTTTCATACCCTACATTTAGAGGAGTACTCTGATTACACAGACAGCATGGTACATTATCAAATTCAACACGGTGAATAAATTGGTGAAAGGGGTTCAACTGTTTTCAAGAAGGTAATTGCAGTTACTGGCGAATCATTTTCAACAGCACATCAGGCAGCACAAGCCAAATATAGCAGGGGTTTGATGTGATAGAAAAAAGGCTTGCTAACATGCTGATGTCTTAAACATTTACATTTAAACTTCTACTCCACGACAAATACTGCACCTTTATGCCACTATATTTATCTGATAGGTTAGGTCACTAGTTTTTCTTTCCAGGTTACACATTTCCATACCCTTCCTGTCCTGTGAAAACCACGAATGTCAACATTTTCTGATTAGGAATTTATTTATTTTTTTCAGATAAACCTAAGAATAAAGTGTTCATGGGTCTATGGATTGAGAAAATCATTCTAGTTCCTAAACTAAATTAACAGTACAGACACAAACAGCCCTGTATAGATAGCTGGTTCTCACAGCACACCAGCCAGTTGCCAGTAGTTTTGGCACTGTGGGCAGGTGGAAAGGGAAATCAGCATCTCCAAACTCTATGGAAATGCTGATTTCCTTTTCTAGCAGGACCACTAACTGGTTTGCTGGCCAATACACCCACCTTATAAATTGTACCTTGTATCATGATGATATGACTGTACTGAGACAGGAAATACCTTGAAAAGAGTGGGTATGACATGAGACAAAGGTTTCAAACAGGAACATCTTGAATCTTACAGATCGTAGGATGCTCTTCTCTTGAGAGGCAGGTAGGCTAACCATACGTGGGTTGAAGAATGAATGAATAAACCAAGTCAGTTGGGAGCAGTTGAGTAGTTTATCATTACACCTACATTCAGTCTTATTTCAGCCTCAACTTCTTCACATCATGTTGTGGAAAAACAAAAGTTCACTACTTTCCCAGTGTATTCTCCAGCTCCCACCCCCACTCTCCCCCACGTACCTATTTGCTTCTACAATATCTTGTTGTGTTTGAGTGGCTTCAGTCCTCCTCTACAATATGTTTCACTGGCTGCTATAACTTCTTAAGCCTAACACAATGCAGAGCAGCCAGTAAAAAGCCACAGAGGCTACAAAGCAGCATAGCAGACAGCCATCTCACTGGGACAGCTGGATGTGTTTAATATTTACTGTTACAAGCCGGTGTTAGCTCGCTCAAACTCAATCCAAATGATTGAGCCAAAATGCCAGGCTAGCATGTGAAGGGTAAGAACAAGCAGCGCTCATGACAAGAATGAGGGCTTAATGTAGATGAGAAAAACGCAATAAGGCTTGTCTGAAGGAAAAATGCTACAAGAAGGAAAGAGCTAGTGATACATCATTAGAATGAATGACAAGGCTAAATCAGAAAGTCTGGAAATAAAATGAGCAGAATGCTTACTCCTGTGTCCCGAAGTCTTCAAAGAGCCTGCAGATAAAAGCCTGACTGCTAATTACTGTTCCAAGGAGCATGGAGCCCAATATCCCATGAGAGCTGGTGTGTACATGTGCTAATGTGATGTAGAATCGCACACTCCAACAGGAAGCCCACTGAACCTTCATGTAAACAAGGTGTGTTATACACATTAACAGTCAAAGGTTCCACTTCACAGCATCTGCCCTTTTTACTATGGAACTGAACTCACCATGTTACACCGGTTTGTTTAAAGTCCAGTTTACTACTTGGGTCTTATGGTTTGCTCATTAGCTATGACCAAAGTCACTGACTGTTCACTTAACCTCTCCCCTGAACAGCGACTGTCTCACCATCGATTGACAATCGTAACATAACATATGGCAGGCCTTAAAATCCACCTGAAATAGCAGTTGTGTTATTTAATTCCATATATTACATTTTGCTGTAATATAGTCAGTAGCTAATCATGTTAGTGAGTTATGCCTTCTGCTATGCAACTTAATGCCAAAGCAGCCAAGTCTGTCTGACTGGTTGCTTCCAGTGAAGAGACAATTAAGTGATAACATAAGAATGGCCTGAGTGGGACCTGAGGTGGCATCCAAGACCAATGGCTGCCAGTTCCACGACAGGGAATACAGCACCAGGGCAAGTTTTTTTTTCTTTTTTTTGCCAAGATTGGCTTTTGACAAGCCGGGGCCCATTATTAGTCAGCCAATAGGACTGCTAACATTAGCTGCATGCATACTCAAGCAAGCGTCAACCATCTAACATCAGCTTAACTCTGTAAGCCAGTCAGCCAAGCTCAGTACTGGATTCCCTGTCTGCGCTAGTCCTGGAATTTGCGTTCCGTCCCAACACCAGCCATGCTCACTTGGAGTATGATAGCTGCTGTTAGCAGTTGCTTGAGAAGCAAGTAAAGCCATGTGCTCATCAGGACACTTTGTCAATCACCAAGAGTTCAGGCAGAGCAGCCAGAGGACGGACAGACCAGAGGGGGGTAAAGGAGAAAGATGGAAAACCAGAAGCCATTTTCTCCATGAAATATGATCCGGTTTCACCCAAATCAGTGAATACAATTGTAAAGTTGGGTTTTTGTAAAAATACATCGGACAAATACATCAGTGAAATATGCCATTTCAGCAGTATCTTAGCTGAGTCAGTCTCTAAGTAGTAACTTTGAGGTACTTCCAAGGTTAAGAAGTATAACTACATTTTATGCTATTACAAGTTACATAAAAACATTTAAAATAGCATATTAACTGTGCAGTATTTCTTGCAATGCTGTTTGCTATTTAAGACGCCTGCGACAAAATTTTAATTTCACAAGCAGTCAGCTAATAAAAAAACAACTGTTTTCAAACAAATCGCGACAGGAGCTTAGCTAATGGCCAATAGCTGACATGGTCAATATGTTACCTTGAGTAATAAGGCAATGCAGCTGTAAAAGAACAATAACTGGTGTACAACAGACCAAACAGTACATTGCTGTGTGCAAGGATCAGAGTAGCTGAATAAATTTAGACAGATGTGTGGCCTCATAACACTATTTTAAAAAACCTGAACCGCCGCAGTCACCCTGAAATTTAAACCTTACATCAACTCAGGGAGAAGTGGTCGGTCAGAGAGGAAGCAGAGGCAGATTGAGGTGAACGGCGCTCTACATAAGCAGGTGCGACAAGGGGCTCAGCAGCCTCAGAGTCCTGTCGAGTGAACACGGTGATGGAGACGAGAGGATGTGGAGCAGTCCTGACCATGCCCGGACTGATGCTCTCTGTGCCGGGGGGAGATACAGGCAGCAGATGCACTCATCACCATGGCGTCATCTGGTTTACACAAACGAGGATGCATAGACACATACCAAGCACCTGCCTCACTTACGCTTGCTACTTACAGCTTAACTCTATGTTTCCATGTATCAGAGATGGATTGTTAAAGTCTCTCAGTTCACTGAGTCTCAATGTCTGATAAATTCATTATGCATGTCTGCAGGATATTATAGAAATTTCTAGTTTGTGTATTGTAAATAGATCCCCTAAATGAACTGAACCGAGAATGCACTAACCCTAGGTTGGCCACACATTCACCCATACTCTAACACGCCAACCAATCGACTCATACACGTCTTTAAAACCTTCAGCCATGTGGGAGTAGTTGACATTATCTTTTCTAATTTTATTGTTTTAGATCCAACTTTATTCTCACAGTTATAGAGTTACTCTGATTTATGGTGTACTGCTGGTCATTGAGCTGCGACACTGTCCTGGCTGAAGCAGTTCAGACACACTGACAGGTGTTACCCCTCGATTCCACCGGGCACATCTCTGTTAGCTGGCGTGTGCGCCACTGTTTTGTTTCACCCTCAATTCTGGGACTTCATATCCCACCAAGAGCGTTTCAGAAGCAAAGCGTCATGCCTGCCTGAATTTACTGACTAGCTCAGACTGCTATTTCAAGAGCGCATTATTCACACAGTAAGATGCGCCTACACAGGCGGGTTCACACTGTTTATACACTCTGATTTTATGATCGTACGGGCTGCTATCAGTTAGGATTAGGGTTAGAGTTACCTTCTACATTTGTTCTTGGCAGGAAAACATAGGTTTAAGTCGTCCGCACAAACAGTTCAACCCAAGGCTCGATGACTTATCATAAACATATGGAGATCAAAAATCTGGAAAAATTAAGATAAAATAATTCATTCTCTGGTTGTTTTTGCCAATTTTAATTTTAGCAAGAGGTGA
The DNA here is from genome assembly GCA_903131615.1 of Diplodus sargus. Lineage (NCBI taxonomy): Eukaryota > Metazoa > Chordata > Actinopteri > Spariformes > Sparidae > Diplodus > Diplodus sargus. Next base: position 876,181 of record CAEMYA010000525.1, on the reverse strand, counting down.
GGCAAGGAGCTACCCCAGTACACTGAATCTCTTAAAGCAAGAAATCTGTCCATTACCACATGGGCATATGATCCCCAACCTGACTATTTATCTAAAAGCATAAAGGATTAGCCATGAGCACAGACAATAATGTGGCTGCTTCTGGCTCAGATAGTCTTTTTGAATAGGAAATTCTGAATATGTTGCTAAACTGGAAACCACTAGACATGGTGATCTGATAAATATTAATACCAGTTCTGGGGTTAGGATACTCTATCAGTTAATTGACAAATTTGTCTACGGAGCAGATCAAATCGTTTGACGAGCAAGGTCATACACATGCAATCACATCATTCCACTTTGATCAGTTTCATCAATATTAGCGCTGGGTGCCTGTAAAGTGTGCTCAACTGTATCCATTTGAACACAAACTCCATAGCAACAGAGTGAGTGTCTCCACGAGACGGAGTGTGTTAAAGTGGCAGAAGAGAGAGGTGGGCAAAAATAATAGACTGCTAGTCTTAACCGGAGGGGAGTCGCTCCTCTGCTGATGTCGCTGCTCCGTAGCACACTCGCCATTAGCGATGACGTTTGATGTACTACATGCAGAGTGCAGGCCGAGATGCCTTTTCATTATGCATGATGTTTGGGGATTTGAAAAAAAATACATGATGTATGACGGGAATGATGTTGGTGTGTAGGGGGTAATGGACGGGTAAGAAAGGAGGGATGGAAGGAAAGAGGGCTGGTCTGTACAGTGTGTTGAATTTGTACTGCCCATAAGGGAAGCAAGAGGTGAAGAAAGTAAAAAAGGCATGTAGTTGCCCTGGTAATTAGTACAGTTGTAAGGTAAGTAAGTAAGTGCTGATAGTGCTCTGGCGTCAATTATTCCTGCTAGTTGTAGTACACACACACACAAACACACACACACACTGAACATGTAGATGGAGTGAGACACAAACCCAAGTGCAAAGACAGACACACACACAGAAGGCCAGTGAGATTTCCATTGTTTCCCTTTCTGCAATCATCCTGGTCTCCCCATCCTGCCTCACTATGTGCAATCAGTGCCAGTCAATGTATCAATCAGCAATCAGAATTCAGCTTGCTGGGGGACACATTCTGCCTTGGTCTGCCTCGCTCTCCTGTTGGAGCCGACTACCCGCCCGCGTGCCTGCCTGCCTCCCTGCCTGCCTGCCTGCCTGCCTGCCTGCACCATCCCATGCCAGTCTAATTTTGCAGGCAATTTAGAAGGAGGCACTGTGAACCACTGGGAGGCTCTGAATCGAGATGTAGCATGTCTTCTCTTTGGTTAGTTTCCCTTGTGCTGGGGATGGGTGCTACTTTTGCTTTTGCTTTATGCTTCACTGAACATGTTCAGATGCATGAGCTGCACACTAGAAGCTGTGTTGTAGCATTTCTGCTGCAACATTTCAAAACTATTTTGTCCTCATTTTAGTTTTTGCTCTTCCTGGCTTTCCTTTGAATAATTTCTACTGGCAGTTTAGTGTGAGAGACTATGTGAACTATGTTAGACCCTGCTACTTCATTTGATTCTTCTCCCCGACAGAAGAACTGCGTCATGTTACCTTCAGTTTTATTACATATTTTCAAGGTCAGCAGATACAACAGGTAAGACTTAACATAACCCTGCCTTCCAGTCTGCCGCCCACTCTTAAACACAATTGCCATATCACAAAAGTACGGTACAGGGTGTCAGGGAGTGTGGCTCTGTTCTAGCTCACCCTCAGTTGACTTGCTAATATTGTGGAGAGTGTATGGATGTATTCAAAGAGCAGCACCTTTGCACCAGTGGCCAACAGTGGCTCTGCAGAAACAATAACAACAAAATAATATTAAACCAATAATTCTTTAAGCTCACCAGATCCAGGATCTGCATGAAATTGTCCTCACTCACAAAAACCAGCCACTTAAATACGCTTTTTTATCAAATTAATGAAAGTGGCGGAAAACGCCCTTTCTCAAGAAAAAGAATCAAAAGAATGGGGACAGTTTTTCACCCTCTCTCATGGGTTAGTTTAGACCCTTTATGTCTTTATGCAAATAGAATAAATATTTCACATTTTTTAAATTATGAAGCCCTAAATAATTCCTAGGATGTCTGTATTTATGTACCAATTTAATCACCATTGCTCAGTTGTATTCTTTTGCTACACAATAAGTGCTAAATAAAACGTTTGGAATTAAACATTGATACTAAATTCCGAGAACAACTCATTCTAGCAGAGTAACAAGCACAGCTCTGTGGAGGCAGGCATACTGCCACTGCAACCTACATTTGAGTAAAGCTGGCACAAAAGCCTTTCCAGCAGGTTGGAATGTTTCATTTCAGTTATTGTCAACACAAAAAACCTTTCATGTTCTGACATTTATTACAAAGTTTATAAAAGTTAAAACACCACTCCTTTTTTTTAGAGGCAGGAATTTGCCTTGGTGTGCAGTGCATAAAAAAAACTGCTAATTTAGGCCAATTACTGCAACAGTCAAGAACATAAACATAGACCACAAAAATTACAATGAAAATATAAGGAAATACTAGAAGATACTATAGCATGCATGTTTTAGACTCACAAAGCTGTACAGTTTTGTGCAAACCTCTTCATCATGGGATGTGCAAAAGTTCACAGTAAAGAGAGTACATGTCATTGGATGATGGTCAAAGATGTCAGCTGATGTAGTGAGACCAGCTGCAGATGAGAATAAAGCGCAGGGTGGTAATTCATCACAGGGGGTGGCTGGACTGGAATTCTGCTCCTAAAAAGACAAAGATCTGCCAGAACAGTGTGTTAATTCAGACGCATTGTGTTTATGAGAACGTGTTAGCACTGTGTTTATCATACGGTGTGAGCAGTGAGGTGACCAGGCTAAGATACATACAGTGTGAACTCTGGAGTGTTTTGAATGTTTTTTGTAAAGCCTTCTGTACATGTAAGATATAATTAGTAGGATCTTAAATTTTAATATTACAGACAGGATTTATTCATTAGTTCACTCTGATGATGTCAGTACTCATACATCACATCGCCATCTGCACTCCTTCAGGAGGAAAGTAAGGAACAACTGTGTACAAGACCAGTGATTTTATATTGTCATATAGCAGTAACATGGAATGCAGAGCAAAACGTGTTCATCAGACAGCCACATGATTTTCACAGGGCAAAGTACAACTAACTGAGATGTTCAGCCACTTTAGACTTACTTGTCACTGTCACTCAGCCCAATGCTTGATGCAGAAGGATCTACCAGCTCTGCAGGCCTGCTCTTTCTTCATGGGGGTACAAGCCAGAGCTGCTCCTTGTTCTGTCCTGGAGCAAGAAGTTAATGATTTACTAACTGCACACAATATCTAACAGTGTCACTGCTACAGTTAGACACACGTAATAAACTTTGTAATGTCCTCAAAAATATTTAACAAAGTTATATAACACTCCCATAACTGTAATGCTACGTAGTTACAAGATAATGACTTGAATGACAATATTCAGTCCATACAATCACAATTTAAAGTCAGCTCCAAAATCAGTCGAAATAAGACCAGTCAAAATAGACTTATTCTCATGATCTTTACGTGTAGTGTTTGTGTGTACAGTACGTCTACATTATAGCTCACATAGCTCAGCTTTAGCAACGCCACTGTACCTAAAAAATAGTCATATCACGCTTATAGTTTGTGTTGTCATTAGTTAGGCTAAAGACATGTTTCAGTAACCAGACAATGTTAGATGTTACTTACCGGTCGACAGAAATGTTGTGAGTTCATCTTCTAACTTGTCCACAGCTTTCTGCGGTGTCTCCACGCTTCAACAAAATGTACTCCTGTTGAGCATCTTTTTATGTCGTTCTTTTTCTCTGCACACTCTGTTGATAGGGTAAGTTCATTTTTTAAATGTTTTAAACTAAAAATATGTCCAGATCTTACAAATGCACTTTTAAAGAAAGTGAGTAAGGTTCCTGAGCCTGCCCCTTTATCCAAATATGCACCAAAACTTAACTGGGTCTACTCTGGGCAAAGACCCGTCCTCAATCCAGGTTAAATGGAAATTCGTTCATTATTTTTTTTTTGTAATCCTGCTGACATACCAACCAATCAATCGAACAAACAAATGGACACATAACTATAAGCTCCTTGGCGGAAGTAATAATTGTTGAACTTCTCCAGTGCGGAATAAATAGACACGCATGTCATCTCAGTGAGAAGTCAATGGGGCACAGCCCAGGAGACAGACACTAGTAGTGTGCCGTAGGATGCAAAGCACTAAAAAAGACCAGGAAGAGAAAACATGTTTATGACATTTGCTCCATGAATTATTGAATTCAAGACTGTGACCCAATCATTCGAAGGTAAATTGCTCATAGGTGCATACACTGCAGAAGTCTTCTGCAAGGATATGCATCACAGACCTACTCCAGTCTGCTGTCTCCCAAAACATATCAATCAAATAACTTACTGATGTGGCTCTTTGAGGCTTTTAAAGTTTTGTTGGATGCAACTGATAACATTTTCAAACCATGAAGACTCACTCCAGAGAGTTGTAATGTAATGTATTGATGTGAGCGAAGGACTTTCCCTTCACAGTTGGTGACTTTCTTCTATGCCGTGTTTGTCAGCTGAGTGCCGCTGCCTTTGATAAGACTGAAGTAATCCCCCCTATATCAGTCGTTGGATACATTTGTCTCTCACTTAGCAGCACATCTCAGGCTCGCTAGACTAATCATTCTGTTTTAGTGCGTCAACCCAAAAATAGCCTATAACATACGGTTCTTCCCAGGTCACTCTTAAGTAAAAATGGACATCCATCTAAAGGTTAAGTAGACTACTGATTGGAATGCTTTTCAGTAGTAGTTGGCAAATGTTTGCATTTCTTGTCCTTGATCAAGCCTATCAATGAAACACTGCTTCTTATGGCATCAGGTCTCTTGGCATCTTCTTCATAACCACCAGACCACCAGCTCTACAGAATTTCCGTCACAATGTGTATGAGGAAAAATCTTACTTGACCCATCTAGTGTGAAGACAATGTGTTATCTGGCCAGTGATGACGTTTAAACAACACATTTGTTTTTCCTTTTCTTTCCTAGTTCAACAACTTCTTTGACATTATGTTGAACCACACAAGTACAGAACCCTTTTTTTGTGCCCAATTGTAAACATAACTAGTGAAAGAGAATGATGTCTAACCTTTATGGCAGTCTTCAGTTCCATTGATTTCTACAACTACAGTTTTTCTGTGATGAATACATACTACTTTGTCACAAAGAACATTCTATAATTTTTGGTTCAATAATTAATGTATTATTGTAATCAAATGAAAATGAGACCAAATATATCCATCTTCCTTAACCGCTTATTCTTTTGCAGGGTCATGGGGGGCTGGAGCCAATCCCAGCCAACATTGGGTGAGCGTCAGGGTACACCCTGGACAAGTTGCCAGTTTATCATTGGCCTGATATATAGGGAACATTCACATTCATACTTATGGGCAATTTAAAGTCAAACCTCTCATGCATGTCTTTTGTGGGAGGAGTGTCTGAAGAGAACCCATGCATCACAGGGAGCACATGCCAACTCCACTCGGAAAGGCACCACCCTAGACAGGTCTCAAACCCAACGGCGCTAACTGAACGTAACTGTACCGCCATGCTGCCCATGAGGCCAAATCTTCTGGGTCGAACATATACAAACAGCAATTCTAATATCTGGTTAGGTGTCTCTCTGCCATTTTTTTTTTACCTCAGTTAGGTGCTTTTGATGGCCATCCACAAGCTTCTGGTATTCCTCTTTTACACCACTTTGACCACACCCTCTTGAAAGAATCAGTAAAGTTGAACTAAATCTGTTGGCTTCCTGTCAAGGACTTGTGTGTTCAGCACAGTCCACATGTTCTTAATGGGGTTCAAATCAGGACTTTGGGAAACCCATTAAAAAACCTTAATTTAGCCCAGTTTAGCAAAATTGCTGTATGGAGAACAGGACAGCCGAGCAGGTAGCAATTAAACAGCAGTCTCTCTCTGATGCCAACAAACCAATCCAACTAGTTCAGAAAAATAAAAAAAAATCACGAGTGCAGTTCATTGCTAAAAGACTTGTAGTCCTTTTTGGTGGTGAAAGATTTCGGTTCACATTACCTAATGAAAACAATTGATCCGTGTTGCATTGTGCCCTCTTGTACATTACTCAGCAGCCAAGTTATTCCTGACCTCTATGCGTACCAAACCAAACTGAAAATGTGATCTAAAAACCGAGGTACATATCAAACCTTGGCCAAACTATTGTTGCATCCCTAGTCAGGAGCATTAAACCCATTCAGTCCCACCTCTGGTTGCAATGTTGCCATCTGCACAAATCGGTATACCACCCTCTTTCTACTGACTGGGAAGGCAGAAGGCAGAGCCATCCTTCACTTCAGAGTGACGATGAGTAGTTCCACGTTCGTTTCGATTGACAAAAATGTGTTTGCGTGGACTCGCATTAATCATCTAGTAACTTCCAGATGTCACACAAGTTGTAAAAGATGGCAAGCGATCCAAACAATCAAAATCATCGTTGGTTGGCTAGTCGATTTAGCACTAGTGAGGTTACAGATCATCATGTCATCACGGGGAGTAACCCACCATGTATGTGGGCGAGCGCATGGCTTTGTCTATAGAGAAGGAAACAGAGATGTAAAGTGGGAGGACTTTACACATGCATATGGTGGATTTACATTTGCTCTTGGCCTCAACACATCTCCTGTACAAATCCCAGTGGATAACCACTCTCTTCATCTTTGCCTAACATTCCCTCACTCCCTCCACCTTTCGCATCTATTTATAACCATCACAGAGATGGGGGTGAAAGGTGGAGTACTGCTTGTGAGTCTTAAGGGATTTCCTGCAATCTCTGCTGTTTAAATATAAAATATATGGTACATCCAGGAAGCCCCCAGCCCTGGGTATGTCCTCCCTTCACCACTCTCAACCCAGTGCTTCTGCAATGCAGATCTCTTGCCATGAAGAGCAAGAAGGCTGAAACAACTGGCTACTGCATATCTGAGTCATATTCACAAGTGATATCTGGATGCTTACTTCAAATCCTGGTTAATGAGAGCAAATGACTAGGCAGGCCCTCTCACTCACTGAAATTAAGCTGTCAAAACAAGAAGCAGAAACTGCGTGAGCGGCTGCCGTTAATGTTTCTTTGCTTTTCATCCCAAAGGTAAGGTAAAAATTGACACACACCTCATTGTGAACACAGTGGAAGAACATCAGGGGGGAAAACCAGGAGATTAGACTTTACAGAGTTGCAATAAACAGTGAAAATGCTCCCTCAGAAATTTCTACTCCTGCCCTTCTCATCATCTCTTACCAATAATGATGTCACGTCTCCCGAGTAAGAGCCTGAGAGTTTTACGTAACATGGGGCAAGGCTCTGTATGCTCCGCAAGGGGGGCTGGGGAGAGGGCACTTTAGTGTGTGTGTGTGTGTGTGTGTGTGTACGTGCATGCGTGCAAAATTCTGCCCCACTCCCTTCTCACTGATGATATAATACTTTCAGGTCGTTGCCATGGAAACGAACAGCACCACTGGCTGGATTTGGCATTGGGGGTAAGATGACGAAGGGGAAGGGGTTGTCTAACTGCATTTGGAGATTTGGATGGCAGGCTCTTATTTGGATTGCAGTGTGAGTATGAGTGTGTGTGTTTGTGTGTGTTTGTGTGTGTGTGTGTGTGTGTGTGTGTGTATGTGTGTGCACGCAGTTGCTGTTTTGCTGTTCTGATGACTAAGCATATTATATACAGTTTGCTACAGACCCGAGCCGACCTCTGGTGTAAAGGCTCAAGAGAGGATTTCACTGTGCGTGTTTGTGTGTGTGTGTGTTTGTGTGTGTGTCTGTGTGTGTGTGTGTGTGTGTTTGTGTGTGTTTGT
>CAEMYA010000525.1:849499-864288 GCA_903131615.1 Diplodus sargus | reverse complement strand
ACACGTCTATGAAAATCCAGCACATTTTGTAGCACTTAAATCCGTTCGGCTCGGAACTATAAAACAGGGAGACCTTGAACCTGTCTGCACGAGAGCAGGGTGCTGGAGGCTGTTTGGGCTCAACTGGTTTATCACTAACACTCGGCACTGCTCCTCCGGTCGTTGCATCGCTTATTGTTGAGACAGAAGAAAGCACACAAAGAGTTGTGGGCACTGCCGGCTGGATTAATATGACAAATATTATCGTACCTAAAAATAGCTTCAGCCCAACAACCATATGGCCAGAAGCAAAGCATTCTGGGAGTCCACTTGACTGGGGTGGGGGGGTATAGCAGAGGGAGCGATGAGAGCCTTAATGTCACGTTTGACACCAACACGGTCTCTCACACAGACAGATACATAGGTTTCACTCTCACTGATATCGCATTGAGTCACAGCTGCCCGCTGGGAACGGCAGCCATCACGTGAGGCTGTCGATGCTTTAATGGCGCTGGAACAACAGAGAGCAAACAGTGAGGACAACAACAAAAACAACTTGGGGGAATGATGGCACTCAGCATAACAAAGGATGAAAAAAAAAGGTGATTAAAGTTGCATCTCCCACCCGCAGGGATCTGTCCAAGCTCATCCCGTGTTCATCTCGTGCGTTTCCTCGGCGCACGTGGAGGGCTGGGGGCCTGTTCTGCACATGCTCAGTGGGCGACGCTGATGCGGGCTGACACATTGCATGTCGTGAGCGTAGTTACCGTGCTGAGTAATGTGACATTTAAGGACTCCCGCTTTTTTTTCCGTCTTTGCGCAGTTTGGAGAACACTGCACACCAACGGCCCAGCAAACATCAGCAGCACACAGATGTGCTCACATGGACGCAGACACATATGAGTCTAGCTTCCTTCATATTTGTTGAGGTCAGACTCTGACCGTGTTACATTGCTACAAAAAAAATCACAAAATCTCACACAATTTTTACACTCAATACTGAAAGGCTTGTTATATTGTTATCTTTTTACCATTAATCATTCAGCTCCAACTCCACTGACCGAGGGACAAGGCAAAGCAACATTATGTAACCTTTTCGCCTTAAAATAACAGCTTCAAAATCATTTTGATTTTGTGTCTCTTTCACAGCCACTCCACAACATCGCTTGTTTCTGTACTATGGAACTTCAGCACGAGCGTCGATCAGAGCGTTATATAAATATTTAATTTAAGATACAAGTTTTAAAGACAACAGTGTCATGGCTCAGCGGGTTTTTATGATGTCTGACAAATTGTCACAGGCCTGAGATGTGTACTAAGGACAGTGGTGTTGCACTCAAGAACTGTGGGGGGCACCAAATTGCACTAAATACCAATTTGTCCATAATGTTTTCTTTAACTACAGTAATAACACAGTATGTTGTGTATAATATGCAGTCTCTCTTTACAGTCAAGTCAACCACTTTCAGGCAACTACGGCAAGACGCAATGTCCAGACAGCCAGAAAAAGACCAGGAAAACACTTTCCTACCAAGTACACAGTAAATATACAAAAGTAAAACTATGAGCTAAAAAAAAGCTTCAAGGCCACTTCAAGCATTTTGTCTGTCCACAGCTACAGTTGAAAGGAAAGCTAGAGGCGGCATTTCAAAGGAGACATTTAAAAAGTAACTACTTTTTGTGGAAGTTGTCAGCAAGGGTAATTTAGTTTAGTGTGTTTTAATGAGGCGACTACTAACTGTAACTAATTGATATGTTTGAGTAACGAGCATAACACTGATGAAAGCACAGCTGCAGTCAGAGCTTACAGAGGAGGTGAACAGTGTGCCTGACAAACACCTAGACTGGACCGATGAAGGAGGCTTTTTAAATTCAGATTCCACAGGTGGATTGTTCAATTTTTCTACAACTTTGGTCTAATTTTTACCGTAAATTACAACAACAACAGTGAGAAAAACAAAAGAAATTCAAAAGCATAAAGTACAACAGAAGTTGACAGCAGATCTCGAAGATTTTCATGTAAACAAATATCTGTTAAGTCACTGTCTATCGCTGAATGAGCCTATGGCCCACTGATGGAAGCCCATGCTTAATACCAAAGATGTACACTTCATGTCGCTGGCGACTTTCCCGAAAAATATCACAAGCGGTATCACAACAGTTGGTGACGCATTCACCCAGCAGTGGCTGGTTGGCCAGAGAGAGTAGGTGGTTCGCATCATAATGACCAGAAAAACTTAGCCTAATGTTAGACAATGAATAAGTATACAGCAGTAATATGATAGCATAATGGGCGGCTGTAGCTCAGCGGGTAGAGCAGGTCGGATAGTTATCAGAAGATCGCTGGCTCAAATCCCAGCTGAGCTGCATGTCAAAGTGTCCTTGAGCAAGATACTGAACCCCAAACTGCTCCTGAGGGCCCTGTGATGACAGCTGGGATTGGCTCCAGCAAAAAACCCTGCAACCCCTTGAAAAAGGGATAAAGCGGTTACAGATGATAACAAAATATCTCACTTGAATACTAAATGTTTTTTTCCTGACATCTCAATACTGAGTGAATGAACACACAAACATCGGTCAGGCACGCCATCCTCCTTCTGGTAGAGGAAGTATAGGCTGGATTGTCTCAGCCAGCAAATATTAAGATACGTGACAATCTAGTTTCAACAGTTAGACCACATTCATACAGCTTTTGTTTTGCTTTGTTTGTAACACATCACTGAGCTGGCTTGCAGACACACCATATTGAAATATCTCATCTCTACATATTTATGCTTGTTGAACAGGTGTATTGATTATACATAATATATATGCATTATTCAGGGGCTGGGAGAGCAGAGGAGTCTGTGTCAGAGACAACAACCCAGGCTGCCACACACAACGTTAAGACTGATAAAAGAGCTGCTAACGCTGGTGCTAACAGAGCTAAGACTAACTTAAGCTCTTTAATATCAAGCAAGATTTAGCCCCAGGGCATGTTCAATACCAGGTCCTTGTACCCATCGTTAACTGAACTTATCACACACCCCAGACCATTTACCTTTATAAAGGAGTTCAGGGAACCATCCTCACTTTAGGAAACAGCCAGCCAGAGTGAGGAAGGAGAACGTGAGGGATAAAATCGTGGCCAACAGTGCTGTCGACTGCCGGGTAGTCTCTTGAATTTACAGCATGCATTTTGTCAATCATCCCTGCTTGCAAATATGTGTTCTGTAGGTCGGTGAAGGCAAACGGAAGGAATCTCTGTAATGACTGATTGAACTCTTCTTCTTCTGGTTTGCACATTTCCCTGTTGCTGCCTGGATATACACGCCGCATACACAGCAGGCTCACAAAGGTTCTTCATAAATGCATTCACGTTGAAATTGTGTTAATGTGTTAGTTCAGTTCCATGGTCATTGCAGAGGCTGTTTGTGGTGCTGTTAAATTGTATTGCATTACAACGAGAGGTGTTTCTAATATTTAGTCCACCCTGATTTAAAAATGACTCAGTAATGTAGATTACATTATGGCTCGCTCGTGTTTTCAGGTGGGTTAAACCAGCGGGCTGCTCGCTGACCTCCTGTACAAGGCTGAGGTCGTAATGTGACTGTATGATGATGTCTGACTCACTGACGACCTGGAAAATGGATGCTGATTCAATAACAGGTGGTCATATCAGACAGCCTTTCCCTTCTGGTCAACCAGTGAAGCCTTTCTGAAGCTACCACATCCAGTGTCGCACTGCATGTCACAGCAAGGTCGATGAGTGCGACCAATCTCGTGGGCCTAAGTTTGGGCACAACCCTGTTCCTTCAATAACATGCCGGTGACTCACTTTTAAAGAGTGTACATCACCATGGTAACACAAGCTGCGCAGCTTACTTCGGAGCAGGTGAAGTTCAGCCTATTGAACGCGCGTATAAAGCGTCTCTGTGGAAAAATGGCTGCATTCAGATCAGATGAATGAGAGAATGTGTTTGTGTGTGACAGGACACAGTGATTTATCATAGAAGAAATACATGTTTGTAGCGTTTCCATGACACTTGCCCTCTCTGGTTATGAAATATTGCTTAATACGAAATAGCAGGCACCTTACTGAACATGATTTGAATATCAATAATGAATGAATGCTAGTCTGCGCTGACTTTTGTCATGTGAGTGACTGTAGCCATAGAAGTTACCCACATTCCCATTAGCTCGGCAGGAGGTCAGCTTAGTGAACAGAAAATCTTTTCACATCTGCAGTGTGGTGACACAGTACTGCATCAAAGGTCTGAACACTGTGCCTTAATGGCCCGAACTGACACGAATATTACCATCCTTATACTTCAGTTCTCCACAGCCTCTCAGCAACAATGACAACAATGAATTTTTGAGGTTACAGCCATTGTTAGTAATCATTTGAATTGTTTGTTTATTCATTTGAGAGATCACAACTCTCCAAGTCCTCAAATGTTCATCTCCACACTTTCACTGTCGACAAAGTGTGTTGAAATGATCTGTAGCATATTTAACATAGTCCTGAGAAGAGTGTGCTTAAAGCAAAACTCTCGCCAAAATGCAACCTAGGCTTTTGTTGTGAATGTGCCCGAGTAAGACTCTCCTCCAGGTTACGTTGCATTTGGAAATCGACACTTCTCGGCTGGCAGGACGGTGGCTAGCGGAACAAGCTACTGCTAAGGTGAATTGTTCAAAAACCTTCTTTTCAGTAAACTCAGTGTACACAAAAAATGTTCTCAATGCTCGTGTTCATGTGTAGAGACCCTGGTGATACTACGAGCAAAGTTTCATTTTGTGTCGAGCCTTCTTAGTGTTTTAAAAATAGCGATTTGATGCTATCGAAAAAGTGCCCGTAGCACTCCAACTGAAGATGAGTTTGACCCGAAAACGAAAATACGGTCAATCTTAAAAGTGGCGCTTCCGTCGTAATTATGCTTTTACACAAAGGTTTGACTCGGATGCATTTTGAATAAGCATATCTGGGACTGATCATACTGCACATTGTATAATTTCTGCCACTAGGGGTCTCTCTATCGAAACAAAATAAAAGATGTTTGCAAAGGTGCCGAGCAGAGCGAGCGGCAGAGCTGCTGCTCAGAGCGGGCTAGGTCCGGACAGCTCCAGTGTCTGGTGCTCATGCACTGTGATGTTGACTGCTGACTGGAGCTGGAGGGGAAATGTACTTTACTTCATGCATGTAATGTTGCAGAGAGGAGAGGAGGGAAAAAAAGGGGAGAGAACCGGAGTCTCTAGTGAATGCTGAGTTCACTGATTGACCTGAATTCACACACACACACACACACACACACACACACACACAGTGCGTGCCATTGCTCGTTATCTTCAAGTTAATATTGCTAATGCAAGCTAATGATACAGCAGTCACACTCCTGCTCAAGTGGGTGGTGAGCACACCACTTAACAACTGCTACTGTTTGGATAGGTGAATCTGGCTGGTGCAAATATATGCTGACGACATTAACATACATTTTCTTGAAACTCTTTACCTGGTCAAGCTTTTTCTCATTTTTATGGTGTGACAGCTTGTATCCACCGTGATTTAAAAAACATCGGCCTAATTGTTACAAACTCCCGGACTTAACATTTCTTGTTATCAGCTTTGTCTGTCACTTTGACTTGCATAGATGTATTTGCATATATAACTGTGTATCTATCCACAAGAGACAGGAGAGAAAGGAAAGAGACTGGAGGTAAGTAACAGAAGAAAAAAATGGAGATCCTATTGAAGTCTGAGGTCAGCCAGAGGCTCAGCTGAACACAAAAACACGCAGACACACTTCAATACACATGGTAAGTGCGTCAGTTGCCAGTACGTCTACAGCTGATGTCTGTACAGTTGGTACCGTACATTGGTTGCTTGGGGCGGGTAAACAGATACATGGTCCGGCAGTTCAATGATGCAAGAAGAAAAAATTGCTTTGTTTTCTATATAAGGAAGCTTAAACCTAGAAAAGAGATTGGAATGGGTTCACATGAGAACTGTAGACTTCAGCTTTAGGAACTAGTCAGAGTATTCTTCAGTTCCTCCTAGTTGTCTGACCAGAGCCATCAAGCCGGAGGGGCGATACCAAGGGAAAGAACCAAGACCCAAGGATATATTCATGACATGATGACATATTCCAGAGTATCTTGAAGATCATGCTGCAAAAACAGTTGAGCTCTTAAGCTGTAATGTGTATGGACCATGTGCAGAGCGCACAACTCAACACCCGGCCTGTGACTGCAGTTCACAGATACACGTACAAGGCTACAGAGAACAAATCATGCAATCACACCATTTCTAGAGGTGAACCTGAAACATCTGCGAAAATGACCCGAAAAGAAACTGGAAAAAGTGAGGAGGAGACTGGAAAAGCATGAAAAACTTCTAAAACCTACAGTAGCCAAACAAAAAAGTCCTCATACGGTTTAAACCACTGCAATGAATAGATTTTGACACATCTCTCGACCTCAGTGCTGCCCACAGTGGGGCAAGCAGAACAAAGTCAGCCTGCCATAAGGGTTCAATTTGGCCAACCAAATGTTTCTAGTGAAAAACAAGCGGAAATCATTTTAAAGAAATATAATAATGTTTATGTTCTGTTATTCTTTTTAGATAAAAATGCCCTTCCAATATGTAGGATTGCTATTTATCAATTATTTTCCATAAATCTGAGCATGGCTGACAGGAAGTCGGTCAATAAAGGGCAGTTAGGAACTTATATGTTGCATCCTAATATCAACTATCTCACAGGACCCTCATATTTGGATGAGGCAGCTGGTGAAAAGTAAGGTGTGTCAGAATTAGTAGTAGTAGATTTAGCTGCTAATTCAGTGTGTCAGGTACATATTTAATGAACACTTGGTATATCTAAGTATCAGATAGGGCTTGATATGGGCAGGTACCCAGTAATGAAGGACTCTGACCGTGCAATGGAGCCAAAAGAATTTGACTGGGACATCCCTTCCTGTTACAGCCAAGGACACATGTTTTCCATCAGCTCGGCATTTCCATGGCAAGAAGTGAATTCAGGTCAGCAGGAGCACTTAAAGCAGCATTATGGTAAATGGGCATTTTGTAAAATGTGGCGTAACTACACTGTCATACAGACAAATGCTGTATTTCTACTGTAACAGTATTGTCAGATGTACTGTACGTGACAGCCACTAACACATCTTGGTTGCATCAAAATAAAACTGTTGTCTTGAAGTCAACATGCATGCTCAGACCGTTTCTCACCATGCAGCACAAATCTTGCACGCAACTCTGAAATGTAACAGCTAACGTAACATGAACCAGAGGCTAACACCTGGCTAATACATGCAACCAGCTAAACCTCTGTAGAAAAGGGCTGATTGCCTTAAGCAACACAAGACTTAGCAAGCCAGCTAATATTAGTATAACAGCAACAAGTCCAGCCTGGCGTCTGTCTGCAGCCTGAGGTTACACTCATGTCTCTTGCTCAGTCACTCTCAGCTAGCTGCATGGCTAACTGGCAGCTACAGTTGTCATTGGTAACCTGTTACTCTGGCAACAAGTAAAGCTCTCTGTTCACTCAGAAACTACAGGTGTGAATCTTCACAGGTCACGATCTGATTTAATTACGATTCAGCTGTCAACGATTCTGAATGCATCTCGATGCATCTTAATATATGGCATCATCAGTTTTTTTTATGTAATTGCAAACACATCAAATATATTCCCTTTTCAATAATCAGACTACAACAGTGTACGATATAGGAACTGCATGTTTTCATGCACCAGTATCCATGTGACCCACCTCAGTAGGCTACACAAACAAGAAAAGAACAAAGAAGCCAGGACCCGCCAGAGCTGGGGATCAAACCACTACCTACCCTAACAGAACTACCGCACCCATCAGATAAACATAGAACAGAACATAACACCACAGCTAGCCTCCAGGCTCCAGGCTGACTGACTGGGTCTCTGGTCAGAAGGTGGAATGTAGAGAGGTAGAGAGGGACAGAGCCTGGTGCACTACCCTCTCTCATTGGTTATCCATAATCAGCCAGACCGCTTTCACCTGGAAAGTCAGGAGGCCAAGCATCAGCAACAGTTGCGCATGCTGGCCAGCACAGTGGAAGCATGTAACATCTACAAAAATATCACTTTCACATGGCTATAAGACTTATTAAATGTGACAAGTATCACGAACACGGCTGCACACACCTCTCTCACAGTTGGATGGCAAAGGTGACGGCACCTCCTTATCCAGGCTGCAGACGCTAGCTTCAGGTGGGAACGGCTAACGTGGTTAGCAATCGCTGCGAGGCAGCAGTCACACACAGCATGTGCCTCATCCAGTTCGTGTTTCCCAACAACTTCATGAAGTCCGACACGTGCCCTGTTCTATAAGGAAGTCCGGAAATCATCAACAGTTGAGGTAGAGCAGCCTGAGATCATTGGAGGGGAAATCAGAAAACACATTCTGCATATGCCAGGTTTTCATTCTTTTCCACAGAATTCCAGTGAAAATGTTAATTTCCAAGAAAATTTCTCATTAGAGCCCCTAAAAGAATAAGTTACCATAAAAATGAAATTTCATTATCCAGTCACCCTCAAGATGATGGAAAGTTGGATGGAGTTCCAACTGGAGTTTAACAGCACAGCAGTGTTACAGAATTTCCTTAACAACTAAAGTAGATGGGACTTGTTCTAGAACCGGTCCCCGTCTTCTTCAGCTGTTTAGGAGAATGCTGCAACGCTGTTTTATTATGAAGCTCTAGACTTCCAATCAGTTTGAGGTTGAATAAGTAATGACTGAATTGTAATTTCATTTAATTGTTAAATGAATTGTTAAATTAATTGTGCAGTAAGACGTTTACTTGTGGGGACTTTTAAGTCGTGTGACCACAGTGTAGTCTGTTTCTAGACTAACATTAGCTTTGTACCTCTAGCAATCTAATTCAGACTTCCAAATTCACAAGTAGTGTTCATCTGTGATTATCTTGCTGAAAATAACGTGTACCATAAGCTAAGCGTTTGCCACAGAGCTCATTTCCAGCAATAATCCGAAATCCAATTTAAATGGTAACAAGTGAGATACGCTGAGGAGCCTCCACCCTAAAAAAGAGCTTGACTGTATACTTAAGAGGCTGTTCAGGAAAACACTGTGTGGGACTGTTTGTGTCCTCTCGAAGTCTTTGTGGAAAGTGACAGCAAAAGAGGATGTTCGTGGCCCTCAGTAAACAGCCTCAACATCACTCACAGTCACACCCGCAGGATGAATCTTTAAAGGTGTGTTGAGCCTCTTTTGTGGCTGGCAAACATCCTGACCTCTATAATTCAGCAGGGGAACCGGGAAGAATTTCCTCCGTGTGCAGGAGGACATAGAAGTAGAGACACGGAGGAAACACGACAATCAATGAGCAAGGAAAAAAGGAGAGCAGCAACGAGACAAACAAACAAGCAGCGCTGGCTGAATGTTTTACCTACAGAAAAGTACGAGGAAGTGAGGGAGAAATCAGAGGCAGGGCATCAGCAGGAGCTGGTGTAGAAGGGACTCCTGGCCTCGCTGAGCTAATTGCTATGATGGATTGGTCTTATTCCCCTGAGCACGGAGCTCTGGCTCCTGCAATAACACAACAAGATGACTTTGCCAATCTGCACGTTAGGCAGTTATGAAAGAACTTTGCCACCATATGCAACTGTTAATACAGTTATTGTTGTTGTGTTTGGGAAGGCAGCAGCAGCCCACTCACAGTTATTATTGTAATATGGAAGAATTAATTTCTCAGAGGAAATCATTGTGGGAGCCCTCCAAGCCAATTTTGCATTTGATTAGTGGAGGTCCATAGTCGAGGTATTAGGGAGTGATCATTTTTTTCTGATTTGATTAATTCATCAGCTGTATTATGGTGATGCCTGCTTACTTCGTCTGGCACAAGGGGAGGAGCCTGAAGGCTGCCCACGTGAAGTGAGGCGGGCGTGAACAGAAACACAAGTACTCACACAGGGTGACACACCACCACATACACACACCTACTCGCTGCAGAAACCGGGGCCAGCACCCTCGCATTAATCAATACTATTCTTAACGAGGTTTACCTTCTAATGGTTCAGCTTGCAGCCACACGCATGCACCGCGCACACACCACATTTCTCACAGGGAAGCCCTGATTATGTCATAGCTGCCTCCTTTCCTAAAATGGAGTGTTGCGTCGGAGCTGTGCTGAGCTGAGCTGAGCTGAGCGGAGAGGCGAGGATGTTTAATAGCAGAGGAGGAGAGCCTCCGGGGAAAGACCCCTGGAGAGAGCCCTCGCATGTACGGGGTACCCACACCGCTACCCGTCTAATCACAGAGCCTACACTACTGTACACAGAGCCGCTCAGGGGGTTACATTACCCACCTGTGTTAGCAAATGTGTTGGAGAGAAGGGCCGAGAGAAAAAGATGTATCTGTGTGGGTGTTTGGGTGTGTGTGTGTGCGCTTGTATGGAGCTAATGGAGGAGGTAGAAAGACTGTTTGTGTGTACAGCTGTGTGTTAAAAAAAGTACATTTTATCAGCTTACTGCAGACGAAAACTAAGGTATGACAAATCTCCCCAGTGCTCAGACATCTTCAAAACGAATGGATTTTTCTTATTTTCCATCATAAACTTTGGGCATCAAAGCTCAGCGTGGCCTTGTACACAAGATCTGGGCTGCTCTTCTTTTCCATGATAAAAGGAAGGTCAAGGGCAGGACGAAGAGGGCTTTTTTGGTATAAGATTACTTATACATATATAAATCTACCCGACTGCACACACACACACACACACACACACACACACACACTCATGTTACAGAGATGCTTCACCTCTTTTTCCTCTGACTGAAAAATGACAGAGAAATGGAGATGGAGAGGACGAGACAAGTGTCAGGAATTAATTGAAGCAGTGGGGTCCTCAAATTAAAATCAGGGAGAGCGAGGTAATGATTGGTATGATGGCTTGTTTCATGTGTAGCTGGGGGGGTGGGGGGTGTAACGAGGCCCTGTCTTTCTTCCTCTGTTTCCCCCTGTGTTTCTGACTGTCTGTCACCTTCAGTCTTTCAAGCTCTTGATCAGCAGACACTGTAGTTTCAGGCAACAATCAGCGAATGCCTCCACCGTGCCGTATCCTTCCAGAACACAGAGCTCGTATTGGGATATTTCCTCATCAGCCAGGCTCATGTTCTGCTCTGGCAAGCTTTGGAAATACACACACAAACAAATACTTGCGCAAGCTAAAGTGCTGCGATCAGCACAACAACAACTGGACCTGTTTCAGTTTCCAGGAGGCTTCTTCAGTTCTAACTTGGGATGTCCCGATCAGGTTTTTTTTACCCTGATACCGATACAAATCCTTTAATATTTAGTATCTACTGACACCGAGTCCCGATCCGATACTTATCCTTGACTAATATTTTCCTGGATAATACAGCAGCATTAAAGTGAAACTCTCGCCAAAATGCAACCTAGGCTTTTTTTGTGAATGTATATGAGTCAAACCTTCCAGATGTTACATGTTGCCATTGGACTGCCTTGGCTTTTTAATTTAACTAATTTCCACACTGTAGACATTTCATCCACAGATCTGCCAAAGTAATGCTACGCGTGCTCTGCGTTGTGCAGGTCAGGGTCCGGGTCCACGTTCAAAATTGCAGATCCTGATCAGCAAAACAATGCCCCAATCCCAATACTGCACATCGGCTTGGGACATCCCTGGTTCTAACTAATGTAGTGGAGCTGCAGGCGTTTAAACCCTGTGTGAGAGTGTCCTTACAGAGTTGTTAACGACACCTGTACACTCTGAGCCCAGGTGTGACTGGTTGTAAAGCTGCCTGAGGACAGAACTGAGTACTGCACTGTGGGTGGGTGTCAAGTAGTGTCGTAGATCACCTCCTCCGTTCAAGGATGATCGTTCCATTTGACATTCGATTCTGGTCAAGAATGGCCTGGTTTACATCGTTGTCCTCAAAGGAATGATTTTCTCCTTCAGATGTCAGTGGACAGCAGACTTGAGGACTTGGCCCTCCTGTGTTGAGCCATTCGTACATGGAGAGGCTGTTTTGTCTCCCTCATGTACAAATCTGTGCAGTCCTGGCTGCATGGAACAGCATCACCTACATTACTCTGTTCATGCCTGGGTGCTTTGTCCTTCGTTTCTGCCTCAGTGTGTTGGTGGGTTTAAAAGGAACCAGGATATAATGTTGCATGATTGAAGATCATCCCTCCTGAGTTTCTCAGATTTTCCTGCGACATAAGGAATGACAATGTTGTCGCTTTTAACTGTCTCCTCCTCTCTGACTGCCCTGGACCTTTTCGTGGTTTTGACAAAGGTCCAGTTTGGGTAGCCACAGGTTTTAAATGCACACCTGATGTGCTCCTGTTCCTTCTCCTTCCTCTCTGTCTGTGTGGGCACGGTCTCAGTCTGATGGTTCAGGGTTCTGATGACCCCCAGCTTGCGTTCCAGTGGGTGGTGACAGCTGAGCAGCAAGTACTGATCTTTGTGTGTAGGCTTTCTGTACACCTCAGTGTTGAGGTCTTTATTGTACACAGGACAGTCCAAGAAGGGCAGACTCTGACATCTTCCTGCGTAAAGTGGAAGTTTACCGAGGACCAGTGGCTAGGAGCAGTTCCTGTGAAGGTAATCAAGGCTCTGCTCGCAACTTCTTCCATGTAAAGGTTGGCCACTATTTGGGACAACGGTGAGCCCCAATAGCCCAAATTATACTGACCATCATTCAATTTATAAACGCACTTAAAGGGGAAAACATCCAAGGGGGTGAATAGTTTTTACAGACAATGTATTTCCACATTGCTGCGTCAGAGCTGGAGAAAAGGTCTGGCTGCACTAATTCTCCTTTGAGTGTTTGGGAAAAAATTCCTGTGGCTTGTTTGTACGTAAATCCCATCACAATTGTCTTGAGCAGCACTAAACCCAGGATGCAGCAACATCCCTGCAAAATATTGTTGCGGAGAACTTATATTGCATGTGGGTGGCAAACCGTGGCATTAATATGGCTAAATCCCTGCAAAAGAAACGGTTTCAGCTGCAAGCCTGTTTATGTTCGGGCCATAGGCAACTTGCCATTTTAACCTTGTAGGTCACTCGCTCAGAGGCTGCTGTTGTTCTTGTTGTTCCCCATAGTGATTAAACCCACAGACCACATTCAGTGACTCAATGACTACAATGACAGTTTAAAAATGATTGATGCAGAGGAACCAGAGATACTGTCTTCTAAAACGCACGACACAATGGGGTTTTTAGACTCTGAATTAGTCATGGGTGTGTGTTGGCAGAACATTAATTAAACCAATTTGATTGTTGTCTCCCATTCCCTGTAAGAGCCAGGAGAACCAGCACATATCAACAGTAGCACTCGTCCTCAGTAAAGGACAGGGGTGTGGTTGGCTGCTGGACCCTCTGCCACTTTGTTTCTCGCAATTTCATGTTAATTTATGTTCTGTGTTCTTCTACACATCGAAAGGTCACACACACAGTTCAATTCTGATTTCCCTGAATGCACTGCGCCGTGCGCCACCTAGAGCCCATAGTCTTCAGAACTGGTAGACACAAACCACAGAAGGCTTTCACTTAAACAGTTCATCAATTATTTAGGATTCTCTCATTTACAGAACAAACTTTTTTTTTTGATGATGAAAAAAACAAACAGTTGCAAAGTGCACATGCCCATGCATACTGCTCCGACAACCTTTCCTTCACACACCTACCATCTTTTTAAAACAAGAAGATTGTCCCCTCTCAAAGGTCAACAGAAGAATGACTCCCCACCTCCCCAGGGTGGGTTTTAGAGGTGTGTTTTTTCGTGTCTTGTGACAGGGACAGGAGAAAAATCACCAGAGCAGGCCAAAGACTTTTTTTAGCAAAAAAGTCCTCCAGAGGGTGACAGGGGCTGAAGCCACCGGGGTACAGGCCCTAATTTTAGCATGAGAGGAGGAAAGAGCAGCTACTGTATAATAAGCAGGATAGGAGAACGAGTTGAACTTTGACCTCGGCTTCCTTTATAGATGACTGCAGTGACCTTGGGAGAGTGAGAAGGGAGATTGATGACGACCATTTTGCTTAATGAGCTCACAAGAGAACCGCCCCTCCCTCTGAGGGGAGGTAAACTGTCTCAGGCTCAAGGTAAAAAAGATGTCAGAGTGACAGAGATGCAGCAAAGTCATCTCTCTCCATGCTACCTCATACACATGAATTACAACAGGAGCTCATTTCTTCCCATCTACATCTAAAAATAGCAACAGATATGGGTGATGGTGAGAGTTCATGCATGCGTTAGGACTGCTCCAATGAGAAACAGAATGTAAAACATGGAGACATGGTTTAATTTGTCATGAAAATATTTCACAATTAGCACGTCACCTACACACGTCTGATCTCATCTCATTTATTTGGACAGAGTGATTTTGAACTCTACAAACAAGCAGTCTTGAGCATCCTCACATGCTATCCTTGAGCACTTCAAACAGAAGTGGCTGGTTGATGATAAGATAAAAGATCGCCATGGAAACAGGGATTTAGATCTAGCCACAATGGGGGAAAAAACACGAGGGAAACAGAGGAAGGGAATGGGAGTGATGAGGATAAAGTTAGAGCAGGAAAGGAGGGAGAGAGTGAGGACTGAACCTGCAGGATCCGAGAAACACGTGACAGAGAACCACAGTGAAAACCGCTGAGACAGCCAGAATGTCACCGCCTGCTATAGCCCGAGCTCATGGGAAATCACCTGACCTCACAATCTGGGTTACCCCACATCAGGCAGTGAAAACGGGGGGGTAGAAAGGCAGAACGTGGGGTGATCATTTGTTTCACTTTTTTTT
>CAEMYA010000525.1:827968-844227 GCA_903131615.1 Diplodus sargus | reverse complement strand
AGACAACATCAGAAACAGCTGATATTACCAACAATTGGACAGCAACAAGTTCAGATCTGGTCCTCTTGGAGCCTTTTCACTGAAGTTATCGCTGAGCCTTGCTCCGGTCATAGAGCCAGTTCTGGCCACTGATCTGAAACCCCGCTTCTTGCTTCTTTCCAGAGGTCCAGCTGCTGTGATCACGGTTTAAACACATACACCATCCAGCAGTGCTCCAAGCAGGGTCCACACGCAGAGCTAACTTGTAGCTACGCACGCTGCTTTCAGGAAACTCAATAATTAACAGAGAGTTGAGGGAGAGAGCAGAGATCAGGAGGGAAACCAGACCAGATATTCTTTATAGAATATGATCCAGCTTCACCAGTAGCAGTGATAAAGCCACTGGCCAACTCTGATCTACTTTCACTGTATAGCTGTTTTGCAAAACGCTGCACTCCGTTCACCAGAAAGGTGCTAAGTTTGTCTGTCTTCTGTTTGGTACTGGGCGGCTGCTGTGTCTACAGTGAGATTATCTGAAAATTGTGGATGGGGGCGTTGAGACCGAACAGAGCCAGTTAAAGGTCCAGTCTGTAAGATTTATATAGGAAGGTTGCAGATTACAACCAATGCAATACACTCTGTCTGACCCTCCAAAGCAAAAGGCCCTGTGGAGGTGATGTCTGTATTGGGCTACTGTAGGAAACGTCCCACATTGCAGCCTCCGTGGCAAAAGCGCTGCCTCTGTAGATATACAATATAAATATACATATACATAACAGCCTCATTCTGAGATAGGTGACTTCAGGCTTATGTAAATGAGATTATTATACCACATTTCTGCCAATGGATTTCCCAAAAACCTTCACACTGGACCTTTGACCTTTGAAAAAATACAACGATGAGCTGAAAGAGGCTCTGCAGAAGCTGAAGGGAACTGCAGTCAGGTGATCATTTTCTTAGATTTGCAACTATGAGCAACACCTTTCACATCATGTGTAGTTATTTTTCTATCACTACTACAAAAATATTGCTCAGTGCAGCTTTACTATACTGTAAGCATTCAGTAAGTACACTCAGTAGCTTCAAATTATACAGTTGGTGTTCTTGTGTCAGTTGCCAATTATCAATTAAGAACACACAAAAGTGCATACCGGTCCTGGCCAAGTGGTTATGGTGAGTCTACGATAAACTAATGTGTGTGTATGTGTGTGAAACAATGCAGAGAATGTGCATGAGTGTTTGTCTCAGATTACAATGTCAGTGTAATGTAGGTGCAGGTACAACTCTTTACTTTACGTTTATTAATATATGTTTGGGTAATTTCCATATACATACGTTATATTTTCAATGCACAATTAAGCAAACAGTCTACTTCACTGATTAACTATCAACTTGGGGAATACCACTACAGAGTGAAAAAAGCAGTATACAGGCTTCAGGAAAAGTTACATTTAATCTGATAAATTGCCTCCAGAAATTTCACTCAATAGCTAAATTGCATTGTGGGTAATGTAGGCTCCTCTGGTCTGGCACTGCACTCTTACAACACTGTTGAACTCGTTATGGACCGTTTAAAAACAAATGTTCAGATACAATACAACAGAAGCAGAGATATCACTCCTTTTATTCCACACATTCTTCTTCCATTTCAAAACCTTCCACCTACATTACCCACAATACAACTTTGCCACTGAGTGACATCACTGGAGGCAATTTCTCAGGCTACATACAGCTTCCTCTGGAGCCACAAATGGCTTTATACTGCTTTTTCACAAATGCAGTAGTACTCCCCAACATTCCCCACAACACACTTAGTATTCAAAATTTGTGGAGTTACCCTTTAAGTTCAGCTGCCACACCACACATATAAAACCTGAAATATATTTACAGAACCCATTCATATTTTGGCAGCCAAAAGTACACAAAAACATGTCTGTTCTTCTCACCGCTTGAATGTTTATGTTGTCGTCATCTGTATCTGGAGAGCCTATGACAAAAGTCCACCCTGGTGGACAATAAAGATATAGTCTGTTCCATTCTATTCTAAAAATACCTGAAACATTTTTCAAATTCGATAAATTAAAGCAAGTCTTGAGCATAAAAATATACTTAACGGCCCTGTTATTAACCTGGGGACATGGTAGATTTGGTTTGATTTGATTTGGCTTTGAAGCAGAATAAAGTGTGTTTGAATTATGTGAAATGAAAGTAAGGTGGACCTGGAAAAAAAAGATGTGTGTCTTTCACTGCCCTCTTCTGGGAATGTCATTTATTGATATAGAGTGAGCAGCATGTTCTCGGAGGAAAGGTTTCACTATATTGCTGAGTAATAATATAAAGTTTTGTTTGTGAGACTGCACTGGCCTTCTAATAACCTACCCGACTGTGTTGGACCAGTACCACTCAGCCATTCAAACCCACACATATCCTGTGGGCTGCAGCCAAAAGCTACACTGATGGCTTCCAAGCCAGCTTCATCGTCTACAAACAATAACAAAAAGTTATGTTGTCATCCTAAAATATGTCGATATCTCAGCCAAAAAGAATGACATTCCTCCTTAACATGAATCAGATGTGAAATGTTCTTTGGTTGGTTCATATGGAATGATTTCACCCAGAGCCTGCTTGAACATGTTTGACTACTCACTCACAGTACAAGAGATAGACCACTGACTTTAATGTCTTTCATTTCTAATGTATTCTACGTAACAATCTGAGTGAAACATACTTTATCCTGGCCGAGAGGGTTTCTTGATTGTCGGGCCTGAGGTTTCATATAAATAGCACTGGAAACTTTCCAGCAAGAATGGAAAAAGTGGTCAGGGCTCTAGGCAACTGGTTTCATTGTGCTTTTTAACCCTTTGGAGCACAGAGCTTCGACTGACACAAATAACACAAGGAAGGGAGGGAAAGAAAGACAGATGTGACTTGAGAGATGCCCAAACATAACATGAAAATAATCCAAGTTTAATCCAGATAAACCAAATACGATTCTTTGCCCCGAATAAGATAAACGCGCTATTTTTGAGCGTCACACATGGCAAGCAAAACTAGTGACAGTCCACACATGACTGGAGAGCTCAGAGCTGCCATCAAACCTGGTCTGTCTCTCTTGCAAAGGACCGGGCGCATGGAGTTACCAAACAAGATGAATTCCCAACCTCTCAGAGGTGCGCGCACAAACACACACACACACACACACACACACACACACACACAAAGGCAAAGGAACAGAGGGGAGGGGGAAGGAGAGGAGAGGGAGGGGGGAGCAACAAATTAAATCCAGTTAAATTGTTTTTCCATAGCCAGTGGGTCGATAAGTTGTAGAGAAGACAAACCAGACACACTGTGCCTTCAGATGTATGAGAATGCCTGGAATTTAACCCACTTTCCCATGTCCGCCTGACACCGCGCCCACTCCTGCTCCCACTGCCCTGCCCTGCAGCCCCACACACTAGACATACAAACAGCCATGTTAGTCTAACTATACGCAGGTGAATTCACAGAGAGGCAAACTTCAAACATCTGTCCTGCTCAGCACTCCCTGCTCTCACCCAGCTGTGATCAATTGCAGCCCTCTCATTTGTTTGGTACAGTGCATCAATACTCCAAGGCCCCGCAGTCTACTTCCTCCCCTCTTACTGTAAAGCCGGTCTGGCATCGAGATCACGATGCAGACATTGCAGAGGAGAGCTGCAGCTCCAGCCCAAATTTCAAGCAGTACTAATGCTAGCTACGAGCTAGCAGACATATTTGGGTCATAGCTTCCTCTGAGAACTCCCGAGCCTGGGCTACAGCATCTCCTCTCCCTCTCCTGCTGCTCTACACCACAAACATGAAGAAACCTCAGCTCAGCATCATGGAAGAGAGAGAACAAGAGAAAAAAGAAAAGGGGTGGGGGTTATGGTATGGGAGGATAGGAATAGCTTGCAGAACTAAAAAGAGTTGGGACAGTATAGACAGACCAGCTGGAGATGCTGAAAGGAGAAATAAGGACAAGCAACGCTGCTTCTGCATCACATAAAACAAGCAGAAAAACACAGCACGGGCCGCTTTTTTTATTAACGTCTTTAAAAAATGGCAACAAAATGTACATTCAGATCTGCGAGGGGACGGTAAGACTGTGGAATAATCCAAACATTAATAAATAGATGTATTTTTTGTGAAGCCAGGTCTGTCCAACCACGCCGGTGTCAGTGTTCAGTGATAGTAAAGCACAGCTGGGCCCTCTCTAGAGCCAAAGTACATGTAATTGAGACAAACTGACTCATAGCCACTAAGCCAAAGCTACTCGGCCTGAGACAATTAAAACGACTGCAGCTGAAGCGAGCAGCATGGCAGCGTCCCTGCAGTCACGCCATCACTCCTTTCCCAATTGCCAGGTGATGAGTTTGCCTTCCTGTTTTGTTCTGGTGTGTCACATTTGACATCACGAACATGTTGGAAGACAGGAAACAAAGTGGAAAGCAGCATGGAGGCCAGTGACAATGGTACTGTGGTTACTTTTGAATATCCTTTGCCTTGTCTTTCAAACTGTCATCGACTGAATGATGTTGGAGCTCTGCTGGAACAGAGACAGATGAAAAGCTATTTGTGCGCCAAACACCAACTTCAATGCATGTCATAGCATCACACTGGAAAAGGGTAGAATAATTAGTTTGTCCTCCTCGTGTTGTATTTCCATCGAAGTCGATCAGAGCTGCAGGCGAGAAACAACCTAGACTACTGCAGAGTCATTCGACACAGGAATGAATGCTGATTGTACTGTTTCCCACTGAAGACAAAAGTCAGATGAGATAAAATATAAAACAGCCTTGTTTTGGTATCTGTAGTTTACACAGTGAGGACGGACAGCTTTCTGTTACGAAGAGCCTCGCCATTTAGCATCTCAACTGTCCAACTTTTTTATTTGCAGGTATGTTTTAAAGCTGTTCAGTTAACCAGCTAATGAGCTTTCCAGCCTTCTACCTGATGTTAGCAGTGCACTATTCCCATGCTAGATGATGCTAGATTGCTAAAATAACAAGCTAAGGTGCAACACAGGACGTGTCCATTCTAGTATAAGGAAAAGTAGATATTAGCTAGAAAGCTAATGTCGGTCTTGTTCAAAGTCTGAGCCTTTCTGTTGTGTTTTTCTCTCTTCACCTTTTTATTTTTACTCAAAAGGGCAATAAAGAGCATGTTCAATTAGAAAGCAGACCTGCGTGCTAAGATTTTCAGTTGGACCTTTAAACAGTGTATTCATACAGGTACAATAACCTTTACACATGTAACCAAACCAGTAATGAGGTGTCACTGGTACAATAAATATTGAAAGGCTGTTACATCATCACTGTCCTGATGTTCTTGTGCCTGTGCTATAAGCCAAGGACTTGGAGCAGAGTTGTACTTCAGGGGCAGTGCCATGTCTCTTAGCAGAGATTAAGTGGGAACAGCAGGCTGAGGGTGAGACAGGCAGGCAGGGAGACTAAAAGACAGGGACAGAGCAATATAAAACATGGAAAGACAGGCAGCAGTAAAGAAACAGTAAGAGATCCCATAAAGCTACTGAGCCACACAGTGCAGTGCTGCTGCACCTATAGACATTTGTTCAATTTCCCCTCACGCGTCCAAGGAAACTGGGCACTTTCTTATAGTTAGACGTAGCTACTTTGTTTACACCTAGCCAGTCTTATATAATTGTGGAGTAGAGAAGCCAAGGACACCAGCAAGGGGACGATGATCTGCGACAGGCTGAAAGAACCCTGCTGATTTCCAAACAGGGGGAAGGACAGCCATGATCAGGTGTAAGAGTCACTGAGGATTAAGGCCTTCCTGAGGAAACTGGGCTCACTGTCATGTCCCTGGTAGCAAATCTGCATGAGAGGAAACAGAACAGAACCAATTATATCTCTGGCTCTTCACATTTGTATTATAATTGATCAATAATTCAAAGTGTAAGTATGCAACTTTTTTGAATCGCAGAAAGAGGAACTCACAGGACAATACACACAACCTTTTACTGCATCAAAATCTTACTTTATGCACTTACATAAACTTAACTTTGGTAACATACCAGACTAAGTACGGCTGTTAGCACTCAAAACATGTTATTGCTTCTTTATTGACTATTTAATGAAACACAAATAACCAAGTGAACACAAACAAACAAAGGGTTATAAATTCAGCATTTAATTAATAATTGCATATGTAAAAGGAATAATGTTTTTTTGTTGCTTGTCTTTTTTTCAAAAGTCTCCGTCTCACTTTAATGATGCATTAATTGATTTTTTTGGCTTCATGAGCACCGCAGAACATCGACATCGTGGACATATTACCATCTTCTAAAGCTGTTATGACGATCATATTTGCAACTGTTTCAGTGGCAACCAATTTGCCCCAACTGTGAGCAAAGTTGTGAGCCAGAAAACCAAACAGGGGGGCTGAAAGACAACATCATCAGTTGTTGTGGGAGGCGTTTGTGTAAACAGATTGGACTGGACATTTCCAATATGCCTTCTGCAGCAGTGATGATTTATCCAACATTACTGTTGCAATCCTGGTATTATCATACTGCCATCTGCCATGTTTTGGTGGAGATAGAAAAGCATGGAAGCTCTCAGTTCATTCACTATTACATGCCATCAATCAACTCATCAAGTAAAAAAGAACACTGCTTCATTGCCTGGCCACCAGAGGTGCTTTACAGGCCAACATTACCGACCCGGGCTTCTACCCCGCCAGTCTGTCCTTATATAAAGGTGTGGGACCCACGGCAGAAACTTCACTGCTGGACTTTACTTACATTTCTGCTGGCATATGCCATCAATAGGGGGGGTGCAACATTGAAACACATCAAAATACAGGACTAGTTATCTAGTGAGCTAAAAAGACATGAGCAAATAAGTAACAACTGCTTTATGCTTGTTAAAGTAAAAGTAACAAAACAGTAAAACAACTCATTTCTTAATAATCACAGTTTGAAGAGTGCCTCTGAAAAATCTCCATTTGGAGGGCAATGTAGGCCAAACACTTGTCCGTACCCCATGATCTCAACAAGAATCAGGACACGCTACCTCTGGATGTGAATTCCCAAACTGGGGGGGTAGGGTTAAGTGTAGGGGCAAGGGGTGTATTGGGATTGGGCCTAAAATATTCCACAGCCAAGGGAATAATTCTGCGTTTAATACAAAGGTTGTCATTTGTAGTAACTAAAGCTGCACTTATTAATATGGATATGTTTTAGCAATGGGTCAACTGACTGTTGTTTAAAGAAAGATTGCCCATATCTAGTTATTTTCAGCAAACAGATAAAAAAAAAAAAAGTGATAAAAGTCATAGAGAAGGGATTTAAAATTTTAAGAGACTTCTACAACACTCTATCTCTCTTCTATCTCTGACAGGTCTGTATTAGCCTATTTGCAAACAATTACAACATCAGTTGGCAAAAAAAACCCTTCATTTAAGCTGTTCATATCATAATCAAATTAACACAGATAGGACAGAGGGACAAACAAAAGACATGGCAGAGGACTGTCACAAACTGCCATTCTGAAGAAAGCACACACACTGCTCATGTTTAAGTCATACAAAGCAAACCTTGGGAACACCAATTCCCTCTTTAAAATATGCAGCGACAGCGCCAAGCAAGCAAGCCCCTTGTCTGACATCTCTCTTACATCCAAATTTCCCTCTGCCATCTCTCCCCCCACCACAGCGCACACATATCCAGAAGTGCTGTGCGTGCACTTGCCTGCCGCACGCCCATAGACGAAAAACCAAATAACTCTTGTCTAACTCAGGCTTTTTTCTTCTTCTTCTTTCTCATTTCCCCCCTTCTTTCTACCATCTCCCTCGCTCTGGCTCTCTGTCAGACAAAGAGGTCTTATGTAACGAGGTACTGAAGCCTCCATGTCTTGGGGCACATATTTATCCAACACGCACTTGGGGATTACAGTGCAGGGCCCCTGCTGAAGAGGAGTCTGGGATAGGACTACGGGTGACATGGGACAGTGTCTGTGTGCATTATAGAACAGGCAAAATTGTGTATTAGCATTAAAGGTGAATTTCAGGTTATACTGATGCCAGGCATGCTCGTCTCTGTCTGTAACTATCTGAACGTTTGCGTAAAAAGAGGAACAGGAAGTTTGTGTGCTGTTTAAGTGGGATCGCAGTCCCAGTTTGATGGCATATCTGTAAATGTGTGTGGCTGCCAGAGAGTTCACACGGGGCGAGGACTATGCCACAGGAGTCGTCAGCAGCAGCCTCAGCAGGGAGGGCTGAAGGAAAACAGAGGGAGCTGACTCAATGCCTCCCCGTCTCCGTTCTCCCACAACTCCTGTTTTTGCACTGGTAAACAAATACTGACGTCAAATAACAGCAAGCCCGACCCCTCCTCTTTCCCTCCTCATCCCAGCAATAAAGACCACAGGATGAGAAACAAACAGGTCTGTTGCCGAATTTCACTGCAATGTTATGTTGTTAGTGTGAGCGATGCTGCCTTTTTCCTCTTGCTGCACATTTAATGCTGCCATGTTGTACTTGACACAACACACTCATATAATAAATGGGGAAGAACTATTTTTGAGGGCAGCTGTTGTTGACAGTGCAAAATCCCCAAACAATTGTGCAATCTCTTGCAAAAGGGCCCAGCTGTACAGTTTCTGAATACTGTTTTTTCTCAGGTGTTCATGTTTATCTGGGTTTCTGCAAATTTTAGAATTAAACTGTCAGATTTAAAATGGAGAACAAACATATACAATCATAGTGAAGCCCTTGACTTTTGTAACAGTCTTATTTGTTAAAATGCTGTATGCAAAATATGTCACGCTGAAATCCAGGTGCTGCTCAAAATAATATGTGGAACTTCATAGTAGTAACTTTTCATGATATAAGACGATAAATTGATTTTGGATATCATTATTTTGTGATATGACATAAGTGTTTTCTTTTCCTGGTTTAAAAGGCAGTTATGTGACGTCATTTTCTGAACTCACCAGACTGTTTTATTTATACATTATTGATGATTTTTATTTAAAAAAATGTCATGGTGTTAATATTTTATTAAAATACCAATAGTCATCCATACAATATTGATGCGATGCTGATAATGAAGCTGTGTGCCTATTTGGTCAAAAATATTGTGATGTTTGATTTTGTCACACAGTCCTGACATCAATGAGGTACATTTCATAATATCAAGGGAAATATTGCATATCATGGTAAGTCCTAAAAATATTGTGGCATTATTGTATTGCAATACCGCCGAGCCCACTTCATAGCATCTTTCAAATCAATGTTTTTCTGTTTTATGGCCAACTGATTTAGTCTTGTGGTTCACTCTTGTAGCTCTCATCAACCCAGTTCAAGCAGCCAGCTGTTCTCAGCGATAAAGCTCTGTTAAATTGGTCATTAACAAACATATATTTCTCAGGAGCTGTTGGAGACCAGAATAGAGCTAACGAGAAAGTGAATAAAGGTATTGGTGCAGTCAAAATCTCAAAGTGGAAATTTTAAAGATTGTTGTCTGCGGAGGTCACCTAGACACATAAGCATGGCAAGATAGGCTCCAGGTTAAGGTAAGTTACCCTTTAAGAAGGGAAAATTATGGTCGGTTCAAAGGCTGACATACACTTGTAAAGAACATGTATCACGGCAGACTTGAGTTCCAATGATTTCTGCAGCTCTCATTTTTCTGTAATGGAATGAGTGAAACACAAACTACTTTGTCACAAAAAACACTCATTAAGTTTGTTTCAGTAAAATCTTTATTACAGGTCTTCTGTAAATATGACCAAGTCTGCTGGGCCACAAATACACATACAGCAAAATGAGCAATTTCAGTGATTTGGAAAGTTGTGTGAATCAAATTTGCTTTGTAGCATGGCCTCTTAACTTCTTCTGAGTGATTATGATTGATAATGGCTGATTACTTTTCTGGGCCCATTTTATTAGGCCTTGTTTGATACACAAACACACTCAGCCACAAACACTTCAATGGGAACGTTTAAGGAGCTCAGTATTGATCTGAAAGAGCACATTATTAATTTGAACAAGTCAGTAAAGTCAATTTGAGCCATTTCAAGGGCCCAGCTGTATCACTGCCACAAGCAGGAAGAAAACACAAACCATCACCTGCTCCTGAGAGACCACTAGTCAGGATGGTCAAGAGTCAACCAAAAAACACCAAAAAACAATTAATTGGAAGCTGCTGGAAGACAGGTGTTGTTTGGCCACAATGTGAAGCAGCAATATTTATAGAGGTGAGAAGAGGAGGCCTTCAACTCCAAGAACACCATACCTACTGTCATGCAGGGTGCTGGTATTATTATTCTGTGGGGCTGTCATTAGCCAGAAGATTGGCTCTTGGGTTGGGTTTTCCAACAGGACAATGATCCCAAACACATGTCAAGTGGTAAAGGAATGCTTAAATCAGGCTACAATTGAGGCTTTGGTATGGCCTTCCCAAAGTCCTGACTTGAACATGTGGATTATGCTGAAGAAACAAGTCTGTGCCAGGAAGCCAACACATTATTATTTAGTCACAGGACTACCAGAAGCTTGGGGATGGCTATCAAAAGCACCTAATTGAGGTGAAAGTGGTTAAGAGACATTTAACTAAATATTAGAATTAGTATATATTTTTGACCCAGCAGATTTGGTCATATTTTCAGAAGACCTATCACAAATTGATATTTGAAGCAAACTTCATGAATGTTTCTTAGTGGTACGTAGTAGTAGTATGTAGTATGATGCAGAGTGTTGCAGAAATCATTGGAACTCAAGACTGCCATGATACACATGTTCTTTACAAGTATATGTACATTTTTGACCACAACTGTATATGCACAATTAACATCTGTACTGAAGACTTGTCATTAAATGTAATATATATCATTCAGACTTAAGTAGCAAGTGAAATGTGACTGTCATTGCTTTGATCCAAAAACGGCTTTGGCATTGTGTTAAACATGAGACAGTGATAGTTAGGGTCATTTGATGTGGGATGCATGAGGGTACATAGTCAGTGTATTACCTAAACTAGATGGACGTCAGTTTGCCCTCTCTGTGAGAAGCAGTATTGTACTACAAGCTCTGAAAGTGTATGAACAAAAATTATTTTCTTGTGGTAATAAAACAGATGCAGTGAAAAACACCATACCTGGTGTTTTGTATTGACCCTAAATATCAACAAATAGAATGAATTAAACAAATATTACCAGTTACACAAAAAGGAAGCTGAAGAGAAGATCCCTCTGTCTAACATGGTGAATGATTAAAGACCACAAATTTAGCTTTTAGCACAAGATAATGTGTAATAACAGAAGATGTGTGATGTTTTAAGGACGTGCAGACACCTGCTGTGTGTATGAGCATGTTCTATGTGTATGTGGGTATTTCTGAGAACATCTCGTTCACTCCCTCACCCTGCTGATCTAAGTCTCCCTCTCTGACGAAACATCGCCCTCAGCTCCACTACTGGCATTGGGGTCCTGTCGGTAACGTTGGGCCCCTTTCTCCCTGCTGGACTCTGAGGGGCCCTTGGAGCGCGTCTTCTCCTTCCTCTGCTGCTGCTTCTCCTGCTTTGACAGCTGAGGAAACACAAGAAACACGAAGGTTTGGTACATCATATCAAAAAAAATACTTCATCTTACTTATCCTTTGCCCTTAATATGCACAAACCTGTCAAAAATCGCTGTTGAGCGATGAAGGAGTAAGACATAAAAAATACACATATTTCCCCCCCCATCAGTGGTCAAAAGGAGAGCTGTATTTATCAAAGTCAGAGAGATGTTACAAGGAATACGAGACATCAAATATGGACTGATGTATCCCGCCATACTGATGACAACACATGGAAATGTGAAGATGTCTTTTACCGATCAGAAGGAGGCTCAAATCTATGCCACTGTGGTCCGCCACCGTAAACTGCAATAACGAAAAGACGCATCGAACTGATTGAACAAACTCTCAGTGGACAACACAATGTCCAGCTGGACTCCCCAATTCAACTTGGAAAAAGGATGAATGGATGGTGAAATACTAGCTGAACAGGGAACTGTGTTCTTGTTCATGATTTTTTTCCTCTCCTCCTTTTTTATGTGATGAAGAATGCTCCGTCTGTAACTAACTAAAAAAAACTGAGTAAGTGAACCGAGTGAGTTGGAACAATGTTTAATTCTTATCAACCCACCGAGGTATGCTCTTCACCCCACTGTTGTCATAATATAACAAGTTTCTCGGAGAGCCTCGGCCTATTGTTCACCGTTCCGTGATCATTGATACATTATGAATGAAGCCTTGTTCACATACACGGTAAGGGGAAGATATTGGGATTGTGATTCATACTTGAACTGTGTGTACTGTACAGTTAGCAGTTAAGTGTTTCCGTTATGCTTAGACTTCAGACTTGACAAGTTATTTGTCAGAGTAGAATAGATAATTAGATACCAGGGTTAACAAAAGGTTAACAGTAGCAATTTGGGGAAGTATTTGATTTTGATTTATCTGATAATTTGTTCATAATTTGATATTATTTATGCTCAAAATTCTCCTTTTGAAGCCTAACCAAAAAGGGATCTATACATTCTACTTCTTTGTGATGCCAATACAAGATAATGTGAATATAGAAGGAAGGAAAGGGGATTTATCCTGGAATATGCCTGGCTTACTTAAATAATCCAACAAAGAGAGGGAACGTTTTTGCTCATTTTAAATCTTTATCACCAGAGATAATAGTTTGACAGGAAACTCATTTTAAAAAATTACTCTCATATCAGACTGAGATATGGATAGAGGAAACGGATAGGAAAATATATCTCATTCATCCTTTCCTGCTAAAGCTAGAGGCACTGCAATTACGTTGAGGAAGGGCTCCCCTTTTATAAATACAGACACAATATCTGATAAAGAAGATCAGTTTTGATTGTAACTGGGTAAATACAGTAGATTCTATATCATATATAGAATCTGTAGTGAACAGATTCTTTCCTCCACCATTCCCCGTTCCCTCATTCAATTCACTTCATCATTTGGACTGCTTTTATTTGGTAAATAGTTAATAATAAATACAATATTTGAAAATAACCATGTTAAAATGTTGACATGCAACCTTTTCTGCCAACATGTGTAGTAAAATAATAACCGCTTTCAATAAGAGCCCATAATAATAACAACAACAACAACAACAACAACAACAACAACAAGAGGCCCTACAACCTTTGCGTCATTAGCATCTTACCATGAGGTTCTATGCAAAGCAAAGGTTTTCTGACAAAGTTAGATCAATTTTGTTGGTTTTTTCCACTGAGAGAAAGAAAGTTTTTTGTCTAAGCTCTCCTTCCTGGTTGAAGTGGGCATGGCAAACTTGGTAAAAGGTGAAACCATACCAGCAAAGTCCTGCTGAATCAGATAAGCCGAGTTTTTGGATGTAAATAATCAGGAATTAATCAACTCAACAGAGGCCATTAAATCCTAACAATCGACACCTCGTAAAGTAAACTTTACTGGAAATACAACCTCTGGCAGAACTTAATACGAAACCCTCGTCAGTATGGGGTTCCTAATGGCTCAGTGAGCTGAGGCACAAACCAGAATGCCTCATCATGACCTTTACAGTATGTTCAGTATTCACCCAGAGGGCCGTAAATGCATGTGAATTAGTACAATTAATTAAACAAAGAAGGAGAAACACGTCAGTGCCACAGACAAACACTTGTTTTTGTAGATACACGACCTCTTCTATTCTCTCCTCATTTAGAGCTATTCTAGGCTGTCATATGATCACCTCAATGAGTCTATTGTTGGGACTGCATGCACTGCATCTCACACACTCCAAAGCAGACCTTCCCAGTGCCACTCAGCACGACTACTCACTGCTCCAATCAAATCTGCTCCTACCTCTTTTCTCATTGTATTCTTCACGCTCCATAACACACCACAACAGGACTGATAAAGTAGGTATGCTAGCCGCCAACTGAAAAAGGCCTGTATACACAGATGCTCAAACTTTTATGGCTGCTGGGTAAATATTTATGAACTAAATGTCATCTTAAGATCCAAAGCATTGCATAACCATTACATTATTCAAAGAGCACAAAAAAAAGTCAGTGTTATTCCCATTTGAACCCATTAACACGCTGTTGTATCAAACCAGGCTGACTGTCTCTCTTGATGACATAACATCTGGTACAGAGAAACAAGAGGAGACGCATACCTTCAACATTATAAAACAAAGCGGACACTTTCAACAAATGTAAG
Source organism: Diplodus sargus (assembly GCA_903131615.1). Taxonomy (NCBI): domain Eukaryota; kingdom Metazoa; phylum Chordata; class Actinopteri; order Spariformes; family Sparidae; genus Diplodus; species Diplodus sargus. Next base: position 830,010 of record CAEMYA010000525.1, on the reverse strand, counting down.
TGTTTCTCTTTTTGCCATAAAGCAATCCACATGAAACTCTGAATCCCAACCAGATTAAAAACCTTGACCTGACATGATCTTTCATTATATAATTCCTGTGTATGTTGGGTTTCAGCCCACACCCCAAAACAAAAAAAATATTTAAAAAATCACAGTCAGGTGCACAAACAGAAAAAGTCAGGAGCCATCTGCCATTGATCACGACCGTTCAGCCTCCCAATGAGAACATCCACGCAGGAAAATGTTCATTGCTCTGGATAACACCATTGTTTACTGGCCGCTTGACCCTGCAGTTGACTAAATCCCCGATTCATGGAAAGAAAGGGACAGTGTTGGTTGGCTGTTTCTTCATTTCCCCCCCTCGTGCCAAGTTTAGCCTATTGGCTGCCCTTTTATCCCTCATGTTCAGCCTTGGCTTTGGCTCCTCTGCCCCCACAGCAAAACATCACAAACAGACAAGATTAAAATTCTGAGGACTGCTTAAAAGCCCTCCCTTTGGGCGAGCAACCAAGCCTACCAAGGGGAGAGCAGCCAAAGCCTGCCTGAAGCCAAAGCATAAGGCGATGGTTGGGTTTCACTGAAGGAAGAAGAATTGAGGAAGACAGATATATGAACTTCTTTCACATGGCTGAAACAAGAGGCTGAGAGAGGTGTATCCAGGTTAGTAAGTAGGAACTGTCTTGGGTGATTCCTCGACGATTCCGCTAGCTTTTGTGGTTTTGAGGGAAATGTCCTCACAACTATTGGATGCGTTGTTAAGAAATTGATAACAGATAACCAAGATAGTTGAAGTAGGACTGCAACTAAGGCTGCTTTGCATCCACCCTGGGATGCCCTCTTGACCCAGTGCAGGTGGTGAGAGAGAGCAGGAGGATGGACAAGCTGTCATCGCTGCTGGTGAAGGAGTCCCACCCCCTGCAGGTCACTATCTCAGCACTGGGCAGCTCTTTCAGCAACAGACTAATACACCCCAAGTGTGTGAAGGAGAGGTATCGCAGGTCCTTCCTTCCTGCTGCTCCCAGTAGACCTCACTGTGCAGTACAACTACACAAAACTCATTTCTGGTTTGCACTATCTGGTCAAATTTTTAACACCCATATTTATTATTTGTATTTATAAATGAATTCACTGCCACACTGTATATAATTACATGATAATTCTGTAAAATATTATGTTTATATGTATATACGAGTCTATTCTATTTCTTTGCTTTTCAAATATATTATTCATTTTTTACAATTGTTATCTTTTTTGTAATATTCGGTCCTTTGACTGCTGTGGCAAATAAATTTCCCTGTTCGCGGGGCAATAAAGGAATACTGATTCTGATTGGTTTGGTAAAGAGGTCAATATCTTTTATATAAGATTCACAACTAGTGGGAATGATTATTTTTGCATCACAGTTGTGTTTAACTCAACAGACACATAGCACTCCTGCTACACTGACAGTTGACTCCAGAGCAGGATAAGCTTCTTCATATTTTAGATTTGACTGAGCTGTTTGCTTGTTAAGTGCCACTGTCGATAAGAGAATAAAGCCAACTACATTTCCGTTGCAATGAACAAATCAGTACCAGGAACTTAGTAATGAGTACATTAAACCTTGCAAACAAAAGACAAATATTCCTAGTCTCTCAATAACAGGGATACACCTCTTTCAGCCTCTTTTTATGTATTCATTTACCCATCTCTACCTGTGCATACATACTCAGTAATGTAGATGTAATCCTTTGCAGGGGCACACACTGCCCCTTGGTGCATTTGCCCCTGAGATCAAGTATTGAAGGCAAACTATGACAAGCTAAATACTGATGACGGATAGTAAAAGTTGTTTTTGGAATTGTAGACTTAAAAAAGAAGTTTAAAAGCCCAGACAGTGGCCATCATGTCCTTGCCAATATCGACGTCTGCCATTGCCATCTTATCCTTAGCCTCATGGAGAGGAACTGATTCACCGACTGTTCTCACTCAGTCACCCCCATGGTGAAGCTGAAAGCACCCCCAACTTGCCTTGGTTGGGTGTACATGTGTGAGTGTGTGTG